>OU898281.1:109165359-109175307 GCA_918026665.1 Diabrotica balteata | reverse complement strand
AAACTGCAACAAACTTAAAATGTATAATTAAAGTGTCGAGCATATCTAATATCTGTAATAATTAAATAAATATAATGTAATACACATTTCTTATGTGTATTACCAAATGCGAAAATGTAAATTTTAACATGAGATTGTTTTATTTAATGTTTGAATACAAAACTTTAAATATTCGTAATTAGCTTGTAGCTGCACTTGCATTAGTGGCGAATTTCATTAGCTATTCGAAATAATGTCTTTAAAGCGTATACCTACTGTTTATTAGAATTATTATATTGCCAATGAAGTACCTTGCCAATTTTTATTACATTTTGTTACAAATATAATACTGAAATACAATATGGAGAAGCCACAATATCACTAATAGTAGTGAGTATCCTAATATAATAAACTTACGTTATAATAAGAAACGTAAGTTATTTAACAAGAAATCAATGAATATTTAACAAAAGTTGGCGGGAAAGCATATGGAACGAATATGTTAAAGATTTTAGTGTTAACATAATGACAAGTTTTCATCCAAACAACCGAAGAACGTGAACGAAGAAAAACTTCAGATGGTCATCATAGTGATAGAGAAGACATACGATAAATTTTAACGACAAAATAGTTTCTAGCTTTGGAAGATAAACGAAGTCTGAAGTTTACTAGGATAATGTTCATTATATCACCGTACTAAAAAATTACGTCTGCCTTCTACATTTATAATACGTATTGACTAGATATATGCCAACCATGTAGTACTAATCATGTGATAATAAAGACCATAAAGATAGAGAAATTAGAGAATTAACTAGACACAAGTGTTGATGGATTCCAAGAATTCGAAAAATTTGTAACAAAAATACGATAACGACAAATTTTACTCTATCAGTGGTAGTATATCTCACTTAATTCTGATTTTTTTCTACACCACCTAATATATTTACTGAACATTAATATTTTATTGTTGTTTTAATCTGCTAAAGTTAAATAAACACAATCTAAATTTGTCAATATTCATTCAGTAAAGTATTATCTTAATAAATATGCGCCTCTCACAATTAATGACAGAAAGAAAACTGACTACAAATTCAAATAAGAAATTCAAACGTAGCCCTGTAGTAGCGCTTTAAAAGAAAATATGAAAGAAAAATTAATACCTGCAGTAGTTTCGAACGTTTAACGGTTTGGAGACTATTTAAGAGCTTGATTTACACAAAAAATTACTAAAATTCTGCCCACACTTTTCACATTTACGTCAACATTTACTTTTCTATGTAACTTTTCCGTTCACGTATTTTTTGCTATCTTCTTGTTAGCATCCTTTCCTCCATTCTTGGACACAGGCATCTCCCAACTCCTTCTACCTACCTCTATCCTGAGCAACATACATCTAATGGCAATTTTTGTTGTGATATCCTTAACTTTTGTTTTTAATCTTACCCAGTTGCTCCTCTTTTTGTTTGACAGCCGAATACTTAGCACTGCTCTTTCCATTGCCCTTTCGGTTGTGGCTAATTTATTCATATTGGCCTTGGTTAGGGTTTAGGTTTGACATCCATATGTCATGATAGAAAGAATGCATTGTTTAAACACTTTGATCCTCAAGTATTGAGGTATTTTGCGATTCTTCAATCTCTCTCTTCAATTCTGACCCCCCAGGGGGAGTGTAGTGGTCGACGTGATGTCGTGTATTGTCCTGTCTATGTACCAAGATATCATACGAACTCTAAGGTCAATGCTAAGATACTGACTGCAAAATACGTTACTCATTTTTACAAAGGCATCTCGAGCTTGTTCTATTCGGCTTTTAATTTCTGCGGTTGGATGCCATCTCTCATTGATATTACTGCCAAGGTACACGATTTTCTCTACTCTGTCCAGTGTGGCATCTCCGACTTTTATACCGTCATCCTATATATAATTTTGTTTGTTAACTATCATATATTTAGTTTTCTTAACGTCAAGTTTTAATCCATACTGATCGTAAGTCTGTTTTATTTTGTTCATTAGATTTTGAAGGTCTTCTCCGCAATTAGCAAGGACTAAGGTATCGTCGGCATATCTAATATTGTTGACGGTTACTCCATTTACAATAATACCTTCGGTTGTCTCCATTTAGGCTTCCTTAAATATTTTCTCCGAATATAAGTTAAAAAGTAAAGGTGACAATATACAACCTTGTCTCACTCCTCTTTTTATATTTATTTCATCCGACAGTTCTTGTTCAACCTTTATTCTTGCCAGTTGATGCCAATATAGATTTTTAATTATTTGTAGATCTTTATCGTCCAATTCAGCTGTTTCCAATATTTCTAGCATTTTATGTCGGACTTTGTCAAAAGCTTTTTCAAAATCGATTGCACAAATGTACACATTTTGATTTATATCTCTGCATCTCTGTACTAGCACCTGTATACTAAACAAGGCTTCTCTTGTAACCAAGCCACTCCTAAACCCAAATTGAGTATAGATAATTCTGTCCTCTAACAGCGTGTAAATTCTGCTGTGTATTACTCGCAGGAAGATCTTCAAAACGTGACTCATCAGACTTATTGTCCGATAATCACCGCATGTCTTTGGACGATGTTTCTTAGGTATTGTGACAAATGTCGACTTTAACCAATCAGTTGGTAATATCTCAGTGTCATAAATTCTGTTAAAGAGATTACACAGAGCTTTAATTCCATTTTCTCCCAAAAACTTTAGAATTTCAGCACTTACTTCATCGGGGCCAAGTGCTTTTCCATTTTTTGCCGTTTGTATTGAACGTTTTACTTCACTTTCTGTTGGACATAGATGGACCTGATATAGCAATCCGTGTATAGTGTTCTACTCTCTCATCTTCAAATAATTCAGAAATGTAGTTTTCCCATTCTTTTAACTTTTCATTGATGTCTAATATTCTGTGTCCGTTTCTGTCTTCTAAACTTTGGGATACTTGTTTCCGTTTGTTTCCAGCCTATGCCTATTATAGTGATGGTTTATTCAATCAGTTATAGCGTATTCAATCAACGGTTATAGAAATTTTTTATAATTTGTAGATTGATTTGTAATTATTTTTACTAAATTTCTGACCTCCCCGTATAGTTTTTTTGTTAACTGCCGCACCATTTTTATAGTTCTTCAATCAATATCTAACTGATTACCAATATTGATCTACATGGTTCGCAACTTAAGTTTTATTGTTACATGTAGAACGGTAAAGGCTTTTTTATTACCGGACCTTTTCAATCTTGGTGTTTTACTTTTGTGGTCTTAACCATTTTATCCTTAATTTACTTTTAGATATAAATGATTTACTACTATGAACTAGTAGTCGAGACTTAAAATTACATTTAGGTGCAAGATATAGAAATAGTGAAAACCACGTCAGTTTTACTTTGTTTTGATAAGCTTTTTTATAAATTTTAGAAGAAACTTTTTTGAATTCAAATAACTTACTTACATATTTTATTATTTCAAGTGGACCGCGTTTAAAATGGGTTTAAAATGTTTAAATTTGTTTTTGGTATTTTTTCTAAAATATAGTACTGAGACATTTCATGTTTAATAAAGTGATGTAAATATAAAAATACATATTACACGCTCTAACGTTCCAAAGTAAAAAAAATGGTATAGTTGTTGGTACTGTACAGTGCCGGCAAAAAAATCTTTACATTGCCAAATTAATTAATAAATTCGAAGAAAAATTACATGCGTTCTGTCAGCGTTCGTTTAGTATTTGAGGGGAGAGGGGATAACGTACATGCGACGGCGGCTGTCTACTGACCGCTTAATTTCTTTAGATTATTCTGCGTGTTTGTACTGTACGTAGTTGGCTTTGTACGAGTGGTCAGTGTTAAACTTCTCTTGATTTACTCAGTAATGTTTGAAATCGTTAAATTCTAAATTGAACTGAAAAATATGGGCCGAAAGAAACTCACACAATTGGAGATAGTTCGTGCTTTAACGTTACTTGAGAAAGGTGAAGGTCTGGACCTTCTAAAAAACATCATCTAGGATTGACACCATCATAATGGGCCTATCTCGCGGGAAGATTTGTTGGCGGAGAGCGGAGTACGAAAGGGTCACATTATATCGGGACTTGCTTTATATTCTCCGTTTTCAATTTCTGTCCAGGCCAAGTTGTACTACTAGTAGTTTTGTGCCCATTTATGCCAAAAACTCAGAAACCCTAATTTTCGAGATGTGTCCTTTTAATACTAAGGGTGCGATATGTGTGTTATTGTACAAGAACGATTCGCTATCGGCTTCAGAAAGATCTAGCATTACCAACTCGACGTGCTGCAAAGAAGCCTTTGTTTACAAAACCAATGAAGAACCTGAACAATGGAAAGAAGTCATGTTTAGTAACGAAATTACATTCTAGGTTAGTCAGAGGAAGGTTCAAATTTGTTCGTCG
The DNA here is from genome assembly GCA_918026665.1 of Diabrotica balteata. Taxonomy (NCBI): domain Eukaryota; kingdom Metazoa; phylum Arthropoda; class Insecta; order Coleoptera; family Chrysomelidae; genus Diabrotica; species Diabrotica balteata. The sequence continues at coordinate 109,170,920 of OU898281.1, read as the reverse complement.
TGCACAAACCGCGTCAAGGTACGATCCAAAGTTCATAGCTAAAACCGTCAAACATCCTGAAAGTGTAATGGTATGGGGTGTGTTTAGTGGAAATAGAGGAAGAACAGGGTTGTATTTCTTGCCAAAGAATGTTACAATGGGGGCAAGCAACTAGGTGATTGTTCTAAAACAACATTTATTGGAAGCTAAGACAGTGTCAAAGTTCTTAAATGATCACATTATCAACGTATTGCAATGACCAGGTAACTCGCCTGACCTTAATCCCATCGAGGACGCCTGGAATATGATGCAAAATAAGGTTCAAGAGTGTCGACCGAGTAACATAAATCAGCCGAAAGAGGAGTTGAAGAGGTTATGTGTTACCATAGATGAATATTTCTTGAACCTCGCTCAATCCATGATTAATTAAAATTAAAATAACAATTGTCCTGATTTATGTGTTTTATTCATTGTGCAACGATTTAGTAGTAGTAGAAGTAGAAGTAGTTGATTTTCCATACCATTGCCTTAGATTTTTCAGCCATGATGTTCTTGGTCTACCAGGGCCACGATTACCTTGGATCTTTCCCTGAATGATCAGATGTAAAAGATCATATTTTTCAGGGTGTCTCATAATGTGACCGAAGTATTCCAGCTTGCGTTTCTTTATTATATTGACCAGTTGTGTTGTTTGGCTCAGCCGTCTAAGGACCTCCTCATTTCTAACTCTGTCGACCCAGCTTATTTTCAGTAGTCGTCTGTATACCCACATCTCAAAGGCCGTCAAGCGTTTAAGCATAGCCTCAGTTAGAGTCCACGCTTCCACTCCATACAGCAGGACAGGAAAGATGTAGCAAGATGTCATTCGAACTCTAAGGTCAATGCTAAGGTCATGACTGCAAAGTACGTTTCTCATTTTTACAAAGGCAGCTCGGGCTTGTTCTATTCGGCTTTTAATTTCTGCGGTTGGATCCCAGCTCTCATTGATATTACTGCCGAGATACACGAGTTTCTCTACTCTGTCCAGTGTGGCATCTCCGACTTTTATACCGTCATCCTGTATATAATTTTGTTTGCTAACTATCATATATTTAGTTTTCTTAACGTTGAGTTTTAATCCATACTGATCACAAGTCTGTTTTATTTTGTTCATTCGATTTTGAAGGTATTTTCCGCAATTGGCAAGGACTAAGGTATCGTCGGCATATCTAATATTGTTGACGGTTACTCCATTCACAATAATACCTTCGGTTGTCTCCATTAAGGCTTCCTTAAATATTTCCTCCGAATATAAGTTAAGAAGTAAAGGCGACAATATACAGCCTTGTCTCACTCCTCTTTTTATATTTATTTCATCCGACAGTTCTTGTTCAACCTTTATTCTTGCTCCTTGATGCCAGTATAGATTTGTAATTATTTGTAGATCTTTATCGTCCAATCCAGCTGTTTCCAATATTTCTAGCATTTTGTTATGTCAGACTTTGTCAAAAGCCTTTTCAAAATCGATTGCACAAATGTTCACATTTTGATTTATATCTCTGCATATCTGTACTAGCACCTATATACTAAACAAGGCTTCTCTTGTACCCAAGCCACTCCTAAACCCAAATTGAGTATTGATAATTCTGTCCTCTAACAGCGTGTAAATTCTGCTGTGTATTACTCGCAGGAAGATCTTCAAAACGTGACTCATCAGACTTATTGTCCGATAATCACCGCATGTCTTTAGACGATGTTTCTTAGGTATTGTGACAAATGTCGACTTTAACCAATCAGTTGGTAATATCCCAGTGTCATAAATTCTGTTAAAGAGATTACACAGAGCTTTAATTCCATTTTCTCCCAAAAACTTTAGTATTTCAGCACTTACTTCATCGGGGCCAAGTGATTTTCCATTTTTTGCCGTTTGTATTTAACATCTTACCTCACTTTCTGTTATAGATGGACCTGATATAGCAATCAGTGTATAGTGTTCTACTCTCTCATCTTCAAATAATTCAGAACTGTAGTTTTCCCATTCTTTTAACTTTTCATTGATGTCTAATATTCTGTGTCCGTTTCTGTCTTCTAAACTTTGGGATACTTGTTTCCATTTGTTTCCAGCGACCTCTTTTAATTTCTTGTGCAGATGAAATGTATCGTGTTTCTTTTCATATTGTTCAATTTCATTACATTCTTTACTATGAAATTGTATTTTCGCGTGTCTTATCTTCTGCCTGATTATTGCGTGGATCCTCTTGTATTCGTTTTTATCTTTATTTCTGACTTCTCTTCTTTGATCCATAAGTCTCAGTATTTCTTCTTCCTCCCTTGTCTTTTCTTGCTTTTAGCGCACTCAATTTTGTTTCTTCAACAGTCTTTAAGATGTCTTTAATTCTCGTTCAGTTTTCCTCAGTACTTTCTTCTTTTTCTTGATGTTAACTTCATTTTTTGTTCTAATATACTAGTTATTTCTTGTTTTACAGTATCATTTAGCATCGTTTCTCTATCAATAGTAACTGTTTGCTTATTCGTCCTTGCAACTCTTTTTCGATTACAAATTGGAAAACCTGGAGAAAACAACATCGAGACGAAAAATATCGCTAAACAATAAGTCCACTGTGGTTCTGTCTAGCGATGAACCCCTATCCCAGCTACTAAAATCTACTGACATTGCTTTTAAGCATCAACTAATAAACAATACTGTAGTGGCGAAGCCTAATCAACTGTTGTATATGGATGATTTAAAATTAATAACTTTTAGTCAAGACCCCTAGATTGGATTCGAAAAATTGTATTTTCGACTGGTATTATATGCACTTCGTTTTAGACGAGTGCCGTAGTTTGAAGATAAAGAAAAGTTTCAGCCAGGATTAGATATGCAATATATACAAAACATCCAGGCCATGGCTGACAATAATATGTATAAATATCGCGGAGTACTCCAAGCACGAAAAATTGACCATAGGCAAATGAAAACTGAGGTAACTACGGAGTTTATACAAAGGGTAAAACAGCTGCTTCCTTCACGCCTTGTTTTGCGTGCTTGTTGGTTATGCTTGTTTCAAGCTGAGTCTTTATTTATACGTCCATAGAGCTGAGCTATTCATTTGGTATTGTTAAATGGACTAAAACGGATATGGAAAATGGGAAAGAAATCAAAAAACTCGATATTATCCTGAATCCTGACAAATTATTGGGATTTAAATTTAGTTTACTCTAAATATCACAATAAATCTTAATTTTAAATTAAAATTAATTATTCGAAGATTTTTTTATTTTCAATTACCAAAAAATAAAATAATTTGTTTAATTTAAATTTTGAACGAAACAAACTTCTCAGCCGGGACTAGAATGATATCAAATAAAATACCTCTGATTATAATTGTAATTTATTCCCAGAAAATATAGTAACGAAAATTTAAAAACACATATTTTAAATAAAAGTAAAAAAACGTAAAATAACTGTTAAATTAATTACTATTTAACTGGGAATATTATTGTTTGTATGTTGAGAACGATTTCCGAAGTGGAAATTGAAACGTCAATAAACGTATTTTAACCTTTAGTTGTGGCTTATTCCCAGTTAAATAGTAATTAATTTAAAATGTCACAAGAAAATAGCTTTAGAACAATATAACGATTAAAGTTTAAACACGCTTTTCAAAGTTCCTCAAGGATTTAAAAGATTTAAACAGTGCTATAGCGAAGTGATTCGTTCACAACATGATACGGAAACGAATATTTAATTTGATTTAATATTTTAAAAGTCTAATTTAATTTTGGTTATATTGGTGTAATTAAAGAAAACCAGTGACAATCCAAAAACAAAACCAGGTAAGATTCTTTTATTTCTTCCAATTTGGGAGAGTACTATTCCAATTATTAGGGTCTATGAGGTACTGTCACATATTGTGAGAGTACCATCTACATCTACACAAAACAATTTAAATTCCAACCCAAAATTATATGTGGCTGCCGCACTCTCTATCTAGGCCTCCTCCCCCTTCGCTTCCTAAAACTCCATTTGGAATACTGTTTTATTTCCATATATTAAAACAATGTGTAAAATAGTTCACCCAAAAAATATTACTTTTTCATTTCACATTTCGAATAATCTAATTTGCATTCTCAATTTCTCACATCTACAGACATTGTTGATCAACTATTGAAAAATTAATCCATATTAATTCCAATTAATTCCAACATTGTTCCTACTCGCAGTCCTATTTCTCCGGCTAAAAGAATCCCTATTTCAAATGTATGTCCTTCCGTCCGTTATTCATTAATCCAACAGTCCCTAAAAGATATAGGCTTACAGCTAGCAGTACCTGTGACTTGTATTAAATGCATCGGATAATCAATATGCACATATCATGAATTTTTGTAGGGTAACATTTGTAACCCCTGACAAGGAGAAGTGCAATCTTTCCTGATAATTAACCATGAAAATGCACTCTTTAGAGTATTTGTATCCACTGACAGACTAGAGTGTTTTCTTTGTAAGATTACAGTTAATAACCGGAGTCTTGCCCTAAAGTTCACAGTAAATCCAACCCCACACTTACTGCAGCTAAATGCTCCTCCCTTTTCTTCATTTTCAGCGGACTCTCTAACTTTATCAAAAGAGCTTTTATCTTCAGAAATTGAGTCCATCCCCGTTAACGCACACCATCCCCGGCTACCATTATGGATATAGGTATCCATAGAATACGCCAAAAAGTTTTTGGCGCTTAAAAAATTGTATTTGATCTAATTATATTAGTGAAACTGACAATGTTCTACCTAAACTGACCTTAACTGACAACATTGATATGGACATCACCCAATTCGCAAACATTATCATAAAGCACACACCGGGAAATCAGTCATTTCAGCTGAACGAAAAAGTGTTTCATAGTAGAACTGCTCTTGCGAAAAGGCTGTGCAGTAGCAAAAATCTGCTATAAAAATTTACAGCAGAAAAATATATGAAGAAAATCTTAGTGCACTAAAAAGAACAATGGTCACATCTATACACACTGTTTAATTAAGTAAGAAAACTTCATGGAAACAATATATCAAGTTTGTAAAAAAAAATGGACAAATGCAGGGCAAAACAAATAATCTTAAAATCTCCAATATCTTTTTTAATCAAAAGCTTATCATTGACAATCAAGAGATAGTAAGATTCTAGCAGAAATCTTAAAAAAAAAAGTTTCGCAACAAATTTAGACGTAACCCTATATACTATTATTTTCCTTTACACTTTTCTTATTCAGCCACAGTTTCACAAGATACCAATTATTTGGACTTTCTTATAATCTATTTCGAACTAAAATCTGCACATAAATCCTGTAAAAACACAGCTTTTGGACTTGACAATATACATTCTTAAAGAAATTATCACCTCTATGTCTATATAAACTTCTGAAGATATGTAATAAAACATGGCTTTAACGCAATAGTACTACCAATAAAAAAATAAACTACCTCTGCCCCTGATTCTTATAGGCCTAATATCTTTTTACCTGTACCATGTGTAAAATACTTTTTAATCTCATCTGAACTCACTCTCTGGAACTAACTTTATCCCTAACAACTTATTAAACTTAGCACACGAC
>OU898281.1:109102859-109160359 GCA_918026665.1 Diabrotica balteata | reverse complement strand
TTTGAACTTCTCAATGACCCACATTCCTATAAAAAAATCCCCAAAGATCTGACTCCATCAGTAGAAAGAAACACTAACTTACTAATAAAACAACTACATGAAGAAGGACATATTACCACCAAAACAAAAAAAGAATTAACCAACTACACCGGTACCACCCCAACATACTATGGACTTCCAAAAATTCACAAAGAAGGGTGCCCTCTACGTCCTATAATTGTTTGCAAGACTGCCCCCACTCAATCCTTGGCTAAATATCTGGCAGGTATTATTGACACTTCTTTTTCTTCTCATAATACCTACAAAATTAAAGATTCTTTTGAATTTGCAAATAAGATCAATGGGTTTTTACTACCTTCAGGATATGTCTTGGTGAGTTTTGATGTTACTTCCTTGTTTACCAACATCCCTCTTGAACTGGTAGTTTCTATTCTGACAACTAATTACCATCTTATTGAACAGAACTGTACAATTCCCAAAGTTTTGTTCCTGAAACTGATTACCTTTTTATACAACAATACATATTTCACTTTTCAAAATGAATTCTATGTCCAAATAAAAGGAGCACCCATGGGTGGAGCTATATCCCCTACTTTGGCAGAAATTGTAATGAACTCCCTACTTCACTACTGTACTCAAGAAGTTGATTTCCAGTTCCCCTTCATTTACCAATATGTAGACGACCTCATATGTGCAGTCCCTGCAGACAAAATCAACTACACTCTTGACATTTTCAACTCATATAACACTCACCTACAATTCACAGTTGAAACAGAAGAAAATAATAGTGTTCCATTCTTAGACACCTATGTAACCAGACATGAGGACAATACAGTAAGGTTGGATTGGTATAGAAAAAAAAACATTCTCAGGTAGATATGTGCCTTTTCACTCGTATCATCCAGACGAACAGAAGATTAACATCATCAAAGGTCTGAAAAACAGAATAAAAAGAATTTGTCACCCTTCAAACTACAATAAGAACATCAAGTTATTGTATGAGATTCTTAGAAAAAATCACTACCCTAAGATGCTTCTTAATAAATTGCTATTTCAAGATATGCCAACAGTTAGAACACAGCAAAGACAAACATTAGAAGGAGAAACAGTAGAAGTGTTCTATGGGAGATTGCCTTACATCAAAGGTTTATCACCACAGATCACAAACCTTTTCAGACAGTTCAACATAGTGATAGCAAATTCTGTTTACAAAAGATTAGGGACATACTTTACTCACCTGACAGAAAGAGTTAAAAAACTGGATAACTTCAATGTAGTGTATTCTATTCCATGTGGTTCTTGTTCAGAAGTGTATGTCGGTCAAACCAGCCAGAAACTCTCAAAAAGAATAGCTTTGCACAGGAGTGATGTTGTGAGGAAGCCCACCAGCACAGCCTTTAGCCAACATATTAAGAATACTGGACACACTGCTAACTATGAAAATGTGCAAGTACTAAAGAGGGTTGACAACCAATTTAAGAGAAACTTCATAGAAATGTGCTACATCCATAACTGCAGCTCTCCTATGAACTGTAAGAAAGATGTTGAAAACTTAAGTTGTATTTATTCCTTTCTACTTCAACAGGACTTGACAAGAAGTAACAAACTGGAAAATGTGGGGAACTTATCATGACATGCATAGATTACCTACCTGTGCTTTAGAGGGGACTTCATTTCCTTGCTTATTATGTTGCCTAGGGCTCTTTCTTTTCGTATCCATGTGGTTGTGATGTGCAAAAGTGAAAATTATAACCTCGTTACATATGACACCCGGATGTTGACAGAAATATGTCATCAAAAAAGAAGATTAATTCTTCTTTTCTATTTGTGGTTTTTGTAGGTTGTAAATTTTAGATTTTTTGTTGTGTTTGTATTTGAAAAACTACCCTGTTGTTGTAATGTTTTTATTCAAAATTTTAAATGTATTTTTTAATATTTTTAACATGTTTGTGACAGTGTTTTTTACAACTAGGACCAACTGAACATTTTCAATGTAGGTTTTTAAATGTTGATTTCCACCACTGTACTATAATAGGTTTTCCATTTAGGTGCTGATGAAGGTGACAACATATCACCGAAAATTTCACATATAGAATAAAGTTCTACACCAAGCTGGCTTATACCATCTCTAGCTGATCCTTGTTTTGACGCTTTCCCGAAAGTTACCCTCCAAAGAAGTATATATATATATATAATATATATATATATATATATATATATATTATATATTATATATATATATATTATATATGTATATATATATATATATATATATATATATATATATATGTATATATATATATATATATATATATATATATATATATATGTATATATATATATATATATATATATATATATATATGTATATATATATATATATATATATATATATATATATATATATATATATATATAACCAAATAACACAGTTTATTAGGGTTGCAGTCAGAATCTTGGCCGGGATGTTAAAAAAACACTCTTTTGACTTTTTCTCGAGCTTTCGGAATGGTTTTATTCCTTTTTCAAGACACTGTAAAAGACAATTATGTAAATATTTGAAAAATATCACAATTCTTCAGTGTAACTTACTAGTCGTTGAGATTATTTTTGTAAGCATTTACACTCAACATTTATACCACACATTAAAATATACAATTATGGACATAATAGATCATAAAAATTTTTAAAATTTGTTGTAAAAATAGTAAAACTTGATTGATGGCATGTTTTACTGGTGTATATTAACTCATACAGAGAATGGAAAGAAAAAACAGTGTAATTAATGTGTAATTGATGTTATCTTTCTTTACAAGAGATACTGGAGGCCCTTCTTAGGTGAATATACTTTTTAAACCTTTCTTAATGGTATGCAACATATTATACAGAGGTGTAATTTTTGTACTGGTAAATATTTATTTTATTTTTGGTGTTTTTCTAGTAAATAACAGTAAATGTTACTTAATTTGTCTATATCGGACTTTTTGTTGATGCAAGATGTGCTAGATTTTATGAAACACATTTCCAAAAAAACACGTTTTGAATGGTTCTTTTCTTTTGCCAAAAATTGTTTAATCTATACCGTGTAGTAACTGTAATAAAATTTACATAGGAGAATCATCTCGTAATTTTCACAGCAGGGTGATATCACATCGCAGTGATATAAAAACCAAAAAAATCAATGCATGTGCATTGACAGAACATGCACTAACTCTAAAACATGAATTCAATTTCGATGATTCCTGTATTTTGTCAAAAGAAAAGAACCATTCAAAACGTGTTTTTTGGAAATGTGTTTCATAAAATCTAGCACATCTTGCATCAACAAAAAGTCCGATATAGACAAATTAAGTAACATTTATTGTTATTTACTAGAAAAACACCAAAAATAAAATAAATATTTACCATTACAAAAATTACACCTCTGTATAATATGTTGCATACCATTAAGACAGGTTTAAAAAATATCTCGAAAACAAAAATCATGACCAATTTGGTGCCCAACCAGAACATCAGTATTGGTGGGAAAGAAATAGAACTCGTAGATAGATATAAATACCTGGGACATGAAATTATGGTTGGCAGAGATAACCAGACTCATGAACTGAAGAGAAGAGTCGGCCTTGGGTGGGCAGCACTTGGAAAACTGAGAGAAACTTTTAAAAGTGAGCTGCCCACATGCCTAAAGAGAAAGGTATTTGATCAGTGCGTCCTCCCAGTCTTGACGTACGGAGCAGAAACACTTACCTTAACAAAAGCAGCAGCTACTAAACTGAGAGTCACGCAGAGGAGAATGGAGTGGTCCATGTTAGAAATAACTCTCCGAGACAGAATAACAAACGAAGACATCAGGAGAAGAACCGGAGTGACTGACATAATCGAGAAGATAGCCAGACTAAAATGGAGATGGGCAGGACACATAGCCAGAATGACAGATGGGCGATGGACAAAGAGGTTATTGGAATGGAGGCCAAGGGAAGACAAGAGAAGCGTCGGTCGACCACCTACAAGATGGACTGACGATTTAAGAAGACTCAATAAAAACTGGATAAGAGCGGCGCAAGATAGACGGGGTTGGAAACATGAGGAAGAGGCCTATGTTCAGCAGTGGATTCGTGAGGCTGGATGATGATGATCTATGACATAGGCAATATTGCAAAAGATTGGCTAGTTTAAGAATTTATTACGTTATCAAGGAAACAGCGAGTGAAAAAGTGCGGAGAATATAGGCTAATAAGTCTAATGAGCCAGCCATACACTAAAACTTTTTCTTAAAATTATACATCGTAGAATATACAAGCTATTTAAAGAGAGAATACAAGACACACAGTTTGGATTTATGAAAGGCGTAGGTACGAGAGATGCATTGTTTATGTAGTCCACGGTAAAGATGCAGAAATAATATGACATATCATATGCGATGTCTACACCTAATTTGTGGACTAACAAACAATTTGACACAATTAAACTCCGAAAAATGATGAATCTTCTAACAAAAGCCCAAACAGATAATAAAGACCGGCGTATAAGACAAAATTTATACTGGAACCAATCAGACACAATAAGAACAAATCTTGGAGATAAACCGACGGAAGCGATCCAGATTCTGCGAGGCGTTAGACAAGGATGTATACTTTTACCTATATTATTCAACCTATATTCAGAGGAAATATTTGTGAAGTCTTGGAAAATTACGAACATGGAATCCTTTTAAATGTTTAAATGAGTAAAACAGTTTACCTATCTTGGAATACTAGTAACTGAATAATTATATCACTTACAAGAAGTAAAATATAAAATGGAGAAGGCTAGCAGTGCATTCAACAACATGGCCAAACTGTTTAAAAGCCACAAACTTAATTTGGAGATAAAAGTAAGGCTCCTGCGATGTTATATCTTCTCGATATTATACTATGAAGTTGAATCCTGGACACTCACTGAAGCAATGGAGAAAGAACTTAAAGCCTTCGAGATGTGACTATACAGCAGAATCCTAAGGATATCATGGACAAACAAGATAACCAACGAGACTGTACTACGAAGAATGGGGAAAGAAAGAGAGGTGATGTATACCATTAAAAAGAGAAAGTTAGAATATCTAGGACATATGATCTGAAACGGCACTAAATACAGATTACTGAAAATAATCCTTCAAGGCAAAGTATTCGAAAAGCGAGGAATCGGGTGAAGAAGAACATCATGGTTAAAAAATCTGAGGAAATGGTATTCTACAACAACAACTAATTTATTTAAAGCATCAGTTAATAAAATTATAGCCAGAATGATTGCCAATATTCTAAACGAATAGGCACCAAAAAACGAAGATATTTTCTATATTATCTACAATAACAAACGACATCATCTTTTCACTAACAAATCCCGTCTTCTTACTTCCAATTTCTCCTTGGATAATGCACCACCTCAAACTAACACGTATTTAACAAAATTCAATAAATACAATATACCTAAAGAACTTATGATAATTTTTTTTAACTATACACAATAATCACTTTTACCAAGTATTATATACTTACACTTCCAAAAGTGATTTGGTGGTTGGCTATTCAGTCATCTTTAAAACCATCTCATTTATTCTTCTTCCTTTCCTCTTTTTGCAGCGTACATACTGGAGAGTTGTAAAGTGTCCTACAGGCTGTCAAGCATATAAACCTTCCGAACAAAAATGTTACCATTTGTACAGACTCTCTACCTTCCATTTTATGTATTCAGGAATTATTTACCGATCATTCCCTTGTACAAAGTATTCATCAATGTTACCACTACATTTCTACATTAAACCAACTGGCAAAGAACTCGCAGATTAGCATGTTAAAATGGCTTCAACAACTTACATCCAAATTTGCAAAGATTTAAAAACAGAAGCATACATATTCACCAGGAGATTATGGCAAACCCACTGGAGCTCCTTAAATACATTCTTAAGTGAAATCCGACCCTCATGGTATAAACCTGGCCTTAAACTGGCCCCACGGGACTATCTAGACAAGACCTTGCCATTATACGACGAATCTAAATAGGCCACACCAAAGTAACACACAGTTTCCTGATGACATCAGATGTCAGGCTTGGCTAAGTAAGATGCCAGCTAAACCTCAAACCGCAGCTAGGTGACATTCTCAGTGATTGCAACAAGATATTTTATCTTTATTATTTATTATACATAAGCAAGGGCAGAGGGACAAGTACTTATTATGCCCAAAAACATAGAAATCTCATTAGTAACCTACTAGTAAATTACAAAATTACAAAAAAAAAATAATAAAATTTCAATTTTTGGTATAAAAGAAAAACAATATTTTAACTACAAGATAAAACGGTCAAGTCTGTTTTTGAACTAGTTGCTAGATGCCAGTAGAGGAAGCAAAGACAATGTTATCATTAAGGTTATTCCAGCACTCAAAAACTCTATTTGGTAGAAAGTTCTGTCTTGATGTTGTAAAAAAGTTTTCTGTTTTTAGTTTAAACTGATAACCTCTGAGGCGTTGATCGTGATTTATGGTAAACATTTGATCGAGATTTCCAAAATTGAATTTTATTATTTTAATGTTTTAATTAAGTCTTTACATTGTTGGCGAAGTTTAAAAGAAGTTAGGTTAGCCATACTAAGTTTTTCTGCATAAGAAGGTCCTCTTGACCCCAAAGAAATTCAAGTGACTTTTCTTTGTCCGTTTTCCAACAAAGTCTCGAACCAAATCAGGATACCACGTTGGTCCAGCGTATTCAAGTATAGGTCTTGCGTAAAGAGTGTATAGTTTACAGAATTATTGCATTAAAACTCTCGAAAAACACCTCCGAATAAGATACAGTCTGGAGTTCGCACGTTTTCAAACAGAGGTAATATGGTCGGAACAAGTTAGGCTGCTGTTTACGATAACACCAAGGTCGTTATACGAGAACACCGAATCTAATAGCAGCTGCCCGCTAACAAAGTACGGCACAAATGGGATATTTTTACCAATTCGAAGCACTACACATTTTTTCGCTTTTATGGGTAGTTACCACTGGAAACACCAAGCTAAAATAGAGTCGAAGACCATTTGGAGGGTTATCTGGTTTGTGATTAGATTGGCATATATTTTTGTGACAATAGCGTGGAGCAATATTTTACTCGAAATATAATAAGCAACATCGCTAGTAAAAACCGTAAAAAAAGAGGTCCAAGGACAGATCTCTGAGGCACTCTACTTTCCACTAACTTGTCCTGTATTAGTTCTTAGACAGAATTCTTCAGTTTATTAGGAAAAAAATTATTGTATTATAAAGTTTAAAATATTTATATGACATAACCCCGTTGTAATGTTGTTTGTAATCGCAACCGAATGAGTGGCCATGGTTGCCAAATACGTAAAAGTAAATAAAAAAAAAATAAGTAAAAATACAAATATTATTAAAATATCGAAAAATCACACTTCAAAAATATGTCCAGAGCACAAAAAAAACGACCTAACATTTTAACTATCAATGATAAATGCCCAAAAACTGAAATGTCTTTAGTCACTATAGACGATTTTAAAAGTACCAAGGCAAAATATATTATTTGTTTTGTTATTGAGTATTTATCATAATATGTATTATTATTGTGAGGTTAAAAACCTTTTGATTTTTTTTTAAATTACTGGTATATTTAAGCCTTATTGTGCACTGCGCCTCGTGCACCTGACGGTGCTGGTTTCACTGTGTATTTTTTTGTTTTTAGTTTATTAACACGCAAATATAAAAACATACCGTTTAAGTGTTATCTCAAGCTTTATTAAAGTTGTTAATAAAAATATATTTTAACGAAATAAATGGGTTACTGTCTGCTCTCCAAAACGTTAATTAAACCAATTGTTTTCCAACGTATTAAAACTATTCAAACGATTACAAAAATATTTATGTCAATGTTTACTTACTGTGACATATTTTTTCGACAGCAGGAACGAAATATCCATCACAGATGATAGCAATAGCCGCAAACAGGTACACAGTAACTAGTATATGAACAATGACAGCTCCATTTTGTAGTTGTGTTCTCGTGAAGATATCCTGAGGGAATTCATCAATGGCAGGAGGGGTGCAGTTGGCACCTAAAACGGCCTTTTCTAACATGGATGATAACAAAAAGATAAGATTTTTATTAAAAGTTTTGGCGTTTATGTCATTTTTTTCATAAATTCTGGTAGCAATTAAAGAGATGTTAAGCGAAAATTTTATTTTATATTTTTGTCTTATCTGACGTAGGTGAACAGTGGCGTATACCGAAATGTATTTTTAGTCTCTCGATGTGAAATAAGCATGTGCGTGGAATCGATGTACTGAATGAGATAAAATTATTATTAATAGATATTATTTCCTTGAGAAACGTAAATATAAATAAATATAAGATAAACAGAACACAACAAATTCACCAATTATGTTTATGTACACAGTATGGTGCAAATGAAAGGAAGAAATTCGTTATTTCGTAAGCTGGAGACTTTAAGGAATAATCCTGAAACCGCTTAATTTTTATTTTTAAACAAGCTATTCGTAATGATACATTTTTACTTTTGATGTCAAATATGTGAGCCTCATGACTATCACATTAATGACATTGTTAAAATTTTTAAATGGAAATGTGGGTGTTGTAGTACATTATTTAAAAGGTCTTTTAAATACGCATTAAGCCATATTAATATGTACAGAGTTAATTTGCGAACTATCACAAAATATTATTGATGAAACTTCAACGGATTTCTTAATAAAATGTATTGTATTGTTTGATGTATTTATTGACACCCAAAAATAAATTTTGTAAAGGCCGTCACTGGTATTGAAATGTCTTATATACCTACTTTTTACCTTCTTTAAAAATCTAGTTACCTTATTGACATCAACATTGATACTTGGACATTCCAAGTTAATCAACTTTCTGTCAAGTGATTAATAGTATATTAGACGTATTCAAAAGTATTTGTATCCATCAACATGAAGCTGACTGAAACGCAACTAATTGAAATTATATTACTCACTGGTTGTGGTGATAAAACATGTAAGGAGAAAGAAGTATGTACGTTATTTAATAGTATATACCCCAACCGAGAAATGGAACCCACGAGTGTAAGATGGGAAAGGAAAATACCTATTAGAATGGATCCACGTCATGGGACGTACCGTGTTAAATGACGGTAAGGCACCTACATTCGTGAGAGATAATAGTAAATCCTTTCTGGACATCACACTGGTTTCAACGACATTTCTAAACAGGGTCATAAGCTGGACTGTTTTGGAAGAAGAATCATTCAGCTTACACAAGTATGTGAGTTTTGAAATAGCTATCAAAAGACAGAAACGTAAAATGGGGATATCAATCTAAAGAGATGTTTAAATGAGAAAGTTTTTGTAGATGCTTTCGTCGTGATTGGTCCGGGATGTGAGGATGTGTGTGAGTTAATTGAGGATCTGAGTAATGTATGAGTATGAAAGAAAACAAGCATACTGGTGGAACGAGCAGCTTGAAAATCTGAGAACAAACTGCATGAGAGTAAGAAACGAGTATAGCAGGTTAAGTACAAGCAGGAGATTTGGAAGAGAGAATAAATGAATTGCAGCGAATGCAGAATGAATACAGGAATGAGATAAAAAGATCTAAGAAAGAAAGGTGGAGTAACCTGCTTCAGAATCTCGAAAGGAATATCTGGTACAGGGCTTCATGAGGGTCTCTACCGAATTAAAGGGGGAAAAGACATCCTACCCCTTGCCAGGAGGAGAAACTCCGTTTAATAAGGGAGGGTTATTGGTTTCGTTTCGATGCGGAACCTTTCACTGAATTGGAACTTGGCGAGGTTGTTGTACGGATGAAGATCCGAAAAGCACCTGGCATAGATGCAGACATGCCAGAGACAGTAAGAATCGACGCACTAAAATATCCACAGGTTTTTCTGAGATTTCTAAACAAACTGCTTGAACAGCAACAGTTTCCAATAATGTTGCAAGAAGCTAAGGTGTCCGTATCCCGAAAGGTAGAGATGAAAAGGAAGAGGTGCGATTTCGGCCAATTTGCCTTCTTAGTTCGATAGCTAAATTGTACGAATAGCTTATAAAAGGCCATCTTAAGCGAAAGCTAGAAGAAAAGCATGCGCTAACCCACCGCCAATATGGTCTTTATAATAGTGACTCTTTAGTCATCCAGGATACCAAAAAATGGGTGGCTCTCATCCTACTTGACGTCAAAAATGCCTTTCATACGGCATTCTGGAAAAAAATAATGTCCAGGCTAAGAGAATTGGACGTTTGTGAGTACCTGGTCAACGTAATTGACAGATACCTTACTGACAGGTTCATAAGAGAAAAAGATACCAGCATCAGTTTGTCGCAAGGTGTTCCGCAGGGTTCAGTACTAAGTCCCATCCTATGGAATATCCTGTACGATGGGATGTTAAGGCTACAGTTTGCCAAGGAGTTGCACTCTTGTAGCTTATGCCGATGATCTCGCACTGGTTGCGAAGACGAGTCAGAAAACGGATATGGCTAATGCGGATAATACAGCCCTGCGTCCGGCAAACGCAGTCCAGGACGAAGAAGAACCTCATGGTTGAAGAACTTGAGAGATTGGTATGGTGTAGATACAAGCATGCTATTTAGGGTGGCAGTGAATAAAATTAAAATAGCTATGATGGTAACTAACGTTCTGAAAGGACATGGTACATGAAGAAGAAGAAGTCCCATTAGTAGGTGGATCAGAGAGAACGATCTACAGCTAGCGCCTCAGAAAACTGAGGTATTAGTTCTTATAGGGACCCGGGAAAAATCCTCTCTTCGCTTTATAGTGGAAGGTGTGGAGGTTGCACCAGTTAAATCAATTAAGTATCTGGGAGTCTGGTTGTCGGAAAGTCTAAGGTTCGGAGTACACATCCAGAAGACAGTAGAGATGGCGAACCGAAATCTGGAGGCATTGATATGGCTGATGCCCAACATTGGAGGATAGATAGTAGGGATAGATAGTAGAGGAGTGGGCTGATGCCCAGATAGTATCAAAAGAAAGGTGCTAAATGGAGTTTTCCAGTCGGTGGTAACCTACGCTGTCCCGTGTGGTGTAGTGTACTAACACTGCGAAATACGCTAAGCTGATGAAGACTTTTAAAAAGCGAATGCTCCTCAGGGTATCTAGCGCATATAGAAAAGTTTCAAATGAGGCTTTATATGTCATTGGAGCGGTAATACCGATCGTTTGAAGGTGGACGAAGGTCGAAGGTGGACGAAGGAGCTTGTTTCCGATCTGACACCGTGGTAGGAGTGTAAGTTTAGGATACTATTTCCTGACGCAGTTTCTGACCGAATATTGTAGTTTTAGCACCTTTACAAATATAATAGGCAAGATTGGCAATAGGCAAGCCTCGGCAGACTGTACTGTTTGTGGGGTACCGGACGCTCCCGCTCACATTTTTAACTGCCAGAGATGGGCAAATGAGATGGGAGATTTTGAAAGGCGACTAGGTTGCTGAATGAATGAGGATCTAAAATTTATGGTTAATATTATTTATTAGTTTATGGCTTAACGTGTGAAACATTTTCTGATTTACGGTAATAGGTATGGTTATTTATAAATTTTTAGGTTTTTATTTTAGTCGTTTATTGAGTGGCAAGACCACCTCTCTGGAACGGTGGTAAAGGTTTTAGCCGGAACATGGTTTATCTGGCACCACCCTGGAGTCTTCTGCCTAGTATCCTACTTGGCCGAAAGATGCTAGGGTGTCTTGTTCCGTGACGTAGATGCCCAACAAAGGTTTCCCCACCGTTACCTGTTAGAATTCAATGAATACCTTCTTAGGCGCTGACTGTAATGTAGCAATACGGCAATTTAAAAAGAAAAAAAAAACCGTGAACCAATTTGATAATCCACTGTGAGCAAACATCAAAATTAAGACAAAATTCCTGATTCAGAAACGAGTCATGTCGCATACCTACCTAAAGGTAGTAGAAAACCAATATCTGAAAACAAACAACTAGAAGTTCTGTTAGTCTTTCAAGATAATCATCATACCAGTTTACGGCAACTAGCAGATAATAACATGGACCATGCTAAAAGAAAAAAAGTTGCATTCCTGTAAAGTAATTTTAACACAAGAACTTGAAACATGAAAGATAATTTTAATAGACGAATTGAATTTTGTGAAATTATATTGGAAACAAATAACAAAGATCCAATGTTTTAAAAAAATTTCTTTTCTTTGATGAAGCTTCATTTCTACTAAATAGGCATGTCAATCCGTACCGTACTCAATATCCAGAGAAAGTTCTTGTTTCGGCAATAATAATAAATAATAGGATTATTAGACCACACTATTTAGAATTTATTCGAAACTTCTTGCTCCTCGAATTTAACCGGTTGTTTCCTAACAGAAATGATTTATGGCAGCAGCAATATGGTGCGCCTTTACACTACGCTCTCTTGGTGTACAACTACTTAAACAACGTCTTTCCAAATCGGTTTAAAACGTCTTCTTCATATACCAAGTCCTTTCAGAACTTTGGTTACCATTACAGCTATCTTATATTTATTTACTGCCACTCTAAATAGCATGCTTGTATTAAAGATGGATAGGTTGAAGAGGAACAATAGAACGGCCGCTTAGGTTACTTGATTTGACCCCTCTTGATTTTTTTAATGCGGATACTTGAAAATTAAAGTGTACCAAAATTGACCACAAGATACCAATAGACTTAAAGAAAGGATACGTATTGAGATTACAAAAATAACTAGGGAAGTTATAGAGAAGGTCCGAGAAGAATTTGCGGCACCTGTTTCTTATTGTATTTTAGATGAAGGTAAACAATTTGAAAACTTAATTTAGGTTTTGTTGTATTTAATGAATAATACAGAATAAATACTTATTGCAATAATAAAACTTTATTATTACTTTAAATAAATACAAACAACAATTACTCAGACATATTGATATGACTGCATAGGTATTTAAGAGACCTTACAAACAATGTATTACAACACCCACATTTCCATTTAAAAATTTTAGCAGTGACTTCATAATGTTCACGTAGATGACGTCGAATAGCCTGTTTAAAAATAAAAATCGACAGGTTTGAGGATTTTCCTTAAAGTTGTCAGAACCTTCACTATTTTAGTAGGCGAAGAAATGAAGCACTAAAAAGTATCATTTCGAATAAAAATAACATAAAATAGTTCGATGGCTGGAGAAACGACTGAACGATGATTTTGAAATTCACCACCAAGCTGAACCCTAGAGGACGGAAGTGGCTTAGAAGCTCTAACCAAAGAAAATCTCCAGGATGAACAGAAGAAAGATCCAGATTTAAAAATAGTCCGTGAGTGGCTGGACAATGAAACTAGGCCAAAGTGGTCAGAAATTAACAAATATGGGCAAGCAGTTAAAAGCTGTTAGCTTCAGTTGGAATCCTTGTGTCTGCGAGATGAGGTCATCACTCATGAATGAGAGAGTCCAGATAGAACAAGAACAGTATCTTAAGTTATTCTCCCAAATTTGTGTTTTAATGACGTACTTGCATACCTCTATGATAGCCGCTTCGGGGGCACTTTGGGATGAATAGAACTCTGCCTAATGTCCGTCCCTAAGAGGCATTATTGGGTTAATTGTCTGCAAGATGTGAAAGATTGATGCAAACGATGTGACCTGTGTGTATCTAAGAAAAGACTGAAAACGAGACTTAGGGGAAAACTCCAACAATACATCACCGGAGCTCCATCGGAGCGAGTTTCTGTTGACATTCTGGACCATTGCCAGTAACTACATCAGAAAACAAGTATTTGATGGCTATTATGGCTAGTTTTCCAAATGGTTAGAAGTAGTTGAACTACCCAATTAAGAAGCAATTAAATTTGGTAAGGTCCTGCTTGAAAATACCGTTTCTCGACGTGGGGTACCATTTCACCTTTATTGTGATCAGGTGCTCAACTTTAAATCAGAAGTTTGAAAGACCATGGTGGCTTTGCTAAGAATTAAAAAGAACAGAACGACACTACTGCATCCTCAGTTTGACAGCATGGTACAAAGACATAACTGGACCATCAACAACTTACTGTCCCTGTTTGTACACGAAAATAAGAGAGACTGCGATAAACTAGTGCCCCTGTTTCTGTTAGCATACCGAAGCTTTCAACATAAAGCAACTGGATACACTCCAGCAATGTTGTTGGCTGGTCTAGTGATTAAGTTTTCTATCAATATGCTACATGGAAATATACCAGACAGAGTGGCAAAGCAAGATACACTCCCCGAGTATTTCATCGGCCTAAAAGATCGACTGGTTAAGGTCCACGATTTCGTCAGGAATAAGCTTTAACTCGCCAGTCGCCGGAAGAAGTTTAGGTTCGATCAGATATCCACTTCCGTTAGCTTCAAGGGAGGTAATGCAGTTTGGCTCTACAAACCAACCAACCAAAAGGAAACGCCTAAGTCCCAAGTTGCAGTGCCCTGAGAGGGACCGTACCTGGTTACTAAGAAGATAAACGACCTTGTATATAGGTTGCAACTAAGACCACGGAATAAGCTGAAGATCGTTCTTGTGAAGGGCAAAATCCACCGACCTGGTCCATTTAGGAACTGCTTGGAGCGAACAGCCTGAACGGCAGGGACGACGTTATGTGACTGTAATTACGGTTCTGTTACGGTTCTACGATTGTACGGTTCTACGATCTAATTATTTATGGCGGTAATGCAACGTTTGAAGTTTAGTTTTTTATGCGAATGGCGAAGTGTTTACCTTGTAAAGTGATTTACGATATATTAATGAGACATTTGTTATTAATATAGTGAGTTTATTTGTTTTTTTTGGTATTTGAAATATAATTATTTAAACTACGTATTTCACTTCCTGAACCCACGAAAAAACGTATATAATATTTCACCGCAGAAAAAAAAATATTACGTAGCTAGATATTTCGTTATTTGCCATTGGCATATTTATGCCATCCAATAAGCAACTTATCATTATCATTTTCGTCACCTTTTTACTATTTTTGACCCTATTAGGTACTTTTCTACTTTTAAGTTCTGTTTGGGTCTTAAAATATCGGATAATGTACATTTTTTATATATTTCCCTTTTGAATCGGTTCCTGGTAAATATGTTGTTGACTTGAATATTTTCAAAATGTATTCATGAGAGACAATCTCTAATATTTTTGCACACGAGAATTTGTTCACAGTGTGCAACACACTGTATATATCTTATCAACAATACATGTGCTTCTTGTTTTCCAACTTTTATTACTGTTCTTAATCGTCAATTACAATGTGAACAATCACGTATACTCTTTATTTTATTTGTGTAACATGTAAAAACGGTTTATCATTATACCAACATACATTCTACCTTCCAATAACAATGACTTCGTCTGCTTAAATATATTTTGGATTACGCGTCTTGCTATTGTACAAGAAAAATGTTAAAATGTATTATATGTATAAATGGGCTCGCATTTACAGATCGTTATCTTCTAAGCATGGCTTTTGTCTCTTTAAAATATAGGTATTTTAAATTTCGACACCACAAATAAATCAACCATAGTTGATTCCAGGGCAAACGTTGAATAAATTAATGGTTTAATGAGTGATACATTTTATTGTTTGTTTACATATAACAATTAGGTATTAATGGGTACAAGGAAACCATACATATCTTAGATTGCAAAATTTAGTTTGGAAAAATAAATGGTTAGTCCAAAATTGTCACAAGCACAAAAAAAAATATGTTTTGATTCCTTTTTAAACAGTTTAACCGACAATAATTTTTAAATATAATTTGTTATGTCGCTCTTCTACTATTACTTCTTAATTCGGAGAAGAAGCTACTTGTCTCTGTTATTTGATGGTGAAGTCTTTGTACCAATCCCCGCACTTTCATTAAGTTTTATCAGGTAGTCTCATATCACTAAGCATTTCACATTTACAGATGACCTGAAAGGTCTTAGTTGCTTCTAGAATTCGTTTCTTTTTGCCTTTCGCATTTGCTACATCATAGTCCATTCTCCCTTTACACTAGATTAAATATTTGCCTCCTGTAAATGGTGCTTATAACATTTTGTATGTGATTGTGCCCTGTATGTTATAGTCACTTTTTTCCACCCACTTGAGATTTCTTTCAGTATTTATCGCAAAGCCGCAGAATGGTTATGGGCTCATAAATATCCCGATATCCAAATTATGGTCTGGTTGTGAAAAACAGGTTGGTACTTTTTTACAAATACACAAAAACTAATGTTCCTTGTTTTATAGAAGTTTTAGATCATTTTCACACGAATGCGTCAGTTTCTGTTGATCATATAGAGTGGTAAAACGAAGTTATTAAAAGAGGTATATAAAATTAGTAATTAACAATTCGAAATCAACAAAACTAATATAAAGGAGAATAGACTAGTTATCAGAACTTTATACTATTAAGGAAATCATAAAATTATACTGGAAAAACGCAATTTTGTTGATAACTATCTTGACAAAGTGACAGCTTATGGAGCCCAAGGATTTTTTAAAATTTATTTATTTATCAATTTTTTCTTATCCTCAAGATAAGAAAAACTACAGACGAAAATTTAGTTTATAATATATACGCAAAATAGAGGAAAGTCGAAACTAGAAATACAAAGTCATTAAGTTTAGATATTGTGTTAAAAAGTTGATTATGATAGTAAAGAATACAAACTTGTTGGTTATATATTTCGCAAAATTTTTCAAATAATCTTTTTTTGAAAACGATTTTCGAAGTGGAAATCGAAACGTTAAACATTGGTTAGTTAAAAATATAATTTTATATTTTATAGCAAATAAAAATCCTAAATCAAATGAGGTACGGGAAACAATCTTTGGAAATCATATCTTTGAAATTGTTGACGGCTTCACATACCTTGGTTCGTTGGTAAGTGATACCAACAAAACAACAAAACATACTATAGACTCCAAAGACAACTCACATATATAAACACATATGGGGCAGAAACATGTACCCTAATGCAGAAGAATGAAAGAGTTTTGGAAAAATTCTAACGTAAAATACTGCGCAAAATATTTGAAGTATAACATATTAATATGTGAAGTAGCCAAACATATAATACGATGTTATACTAATAATAATTAATCTCAGGGTTTTAGGGTTTCTTTTATAATGAAAATTTCGATGATTTAGCTAAGACTAAGGCTAAGTTAAAAAGACATTACGTTTTCGGAAACCATGTTCCATCATCAGTGTCTAGGAGTACACGAATGTAGCCACCAAGATTAAATATGTGGGTAAAACCCCGTTAACAGATGTTTAATTACATTTAGTTTTAAAAATATGTTATAATAAATTAAGATTATAGAGTTACCGATGGATTAGGTAACATGGCGACATATGACTGCACGTTGAAGTTGCTAGTCCTAAGACTATATGTCTTCGAGGACTGTATGAGTGCAACTGAGTTGCACTCATACAGTCCTCGAAGACATATTTTTTAGACATAACATTTGAACCACGTGTAGTACGCCGAATAACTACTGTTTTAAAGGACTCGTTTTCATCATACGTATACTTATATTGAAAACTAGTAGACTGTTCCTTTGTAACACGCAATATTTTTATATCGTTCCATCTAACTTTATTACCACAGACATCGATATTATAATTATTAGTTCCATATTGTTGGGAGATCTTTTAAGTCTACAATATCTGCTGTTTCCATCTCCGTACAGTTACCCACTATGCAGGAATGTATATGGGTCCAGATTTTAGGGTTCTTTTCTTTTGTTTTTCTACAACGGAGTGCATGCTGTCTGCTTCATTCTATTCATGTCCTACAGCAAAATATTTGTGGGTATAAGATGGTATATCATACTTTCCTACACAAAATATATACAAAGATAATATCAGTCTGTTCTTAGTCTGACCGATACAGTTATCCGAATAGAACACTACATCTTGACCACGACTGTGTTCTGATAGAAACTTCATCACAGAACTTCCAATTTCGTTCGATTCTTTATGTGCCACTGAGTCACTCCAAAAATAGTAATAACCGTTCATGGTTCCTACATTATATATTGTAAAATTATAAGAAGATAATCGACGTTTATAATAAAAAATTGAAATTTACCCAATAGAAGATGGCGAAACAGCTTGAAGGTCATAACAAGCCATAACGATTTTACCCTGTTTAGCTTCTAAAGCATCTTTTTCCTTTTCTTTTGGAGAATCATTTTTTAATTTTATATGCTGCTCATAATTTTCTTTCAAGTCATCTTTACATTCTGCGTTTTTGTAGACTGTGCAGATCGAGTACTGATCTTTTTTGGCACGAAAAACCCGATATTAAATTCCGTATTAAAAATTTTCGTATACAAATGTATATTTGCTACCTCTCTATCCTCCTTTTCACATCTCTCTCTCTCTCTCTCTCTCTCTCTCTCTCTCTCTCTCTCTCTCTCTCTCTCTCTCTCTCTTTCTGTACAATTTATACATTGATGCAAGGTTTAGCCCTCCATCGATATATTCTCGCGACGTTTGGGCCCTCAAATAATGAGACTCTATCCTAGGGATACTATTAATATGATCAAGTATATCATTTTTAATTTCTGCTGCAACTGTTTTGTGATTTTGATGTTTCCCTCTGAAATCGTATTCAATTATAGAATTTTTACATTTATCTCTAACACTACGAATGAACCTGTCACCTATGTCAAATGTGCTCATAAACATTTTTTTGCAGATTCTAATTTTTAATTGTCTTGGTGTACTACAAGATGAAGATCGATACTTCGGTTTAATTGAAACCGTACAGTCTTGCAAATAATACCTTCCAATTTGCCAGAATTGACACAGTAACATCTGCCTATCAACGTCAGATAATTTATCTCTACACTTAATAGAACATTTCTCATTACATGCAGGTTTCAGAGAACGTGGAGGAACATTATTACCTTTAGCGTTAGTATATTTCTTGCCTGTATTTCGAAGTCTTTTTCTAATATTTCGTGTCCACTGATCCTTGTTCAACAGTCGCTTCTTTCCACGTTTAACACCATCTGAAACAGCAGTCGATAAACTCAAACAGACAAAGCCAAGTTTGTGGATAATAAGATGGCATTGAGTGAAAATAAAAGTATGAACTTACCTGTCTTAACTTGTTCTGATTCTGCTGGTAATAAATTTGTGATTGACAATTCCTGTTCTGATGTGACAGGTTTCAATGTGTAATCAGCATTTGCTTGATTGTCTGAATCAGTATCTGATAATTCCCTTTCTGATTCTGAAGGTTCCAACGTACAATTAACATGTGGATCATCAATCGCTTGATGATCAGAATTAGTATTTGTTAACTTTAGTTCCGGTGATAATATAGGTTTGATTATCTCAGCGTATGTCTCAACTACATCGCTATCTGGGATATCTCTGTCGTTCGATGAAAAAATAGACATCCCCAATTCTGTTTCTGTTGTGTTTCCTATATCTGAATCCATACAATTATAATCTTGAATGACATCTTGAATCTTGAAGGGACAATCTTGAATTACATCAAATAATACCTTAGAGCTATTATCAATATTTTGGTATTGCAGTCGACTAGACTGATATCTCCTTGTGCAATACTGCCGCAATTCATAATGTGGTAGTATTGCAGGTTGTGATTTTAATATTTTTAAAATGTCATAAAGACACTTTATGTTATACTGTAGACATTTATTGAATTTTGATTTGTGGCAGTTTTGCACCACATAAATTGACGTTTTTGTAGATGTTCTAGACCAAAAAACCAAAATTCAATTTTTCGGAGTTGATGCGGTATTGCAACAGAGGTGCGATATCGATATTAGCAATATTGTCGCTTTGAATATATTTACGTAAAGATTTTTAAATATAAATCGGGAAATACAAGTATGTGCAGTGAAAAGCTAGGAAAATTCTTGAAAATAAACACACCTATGATAAAAGCGAAAAAATAATTCTAAATTTACTTGGATCAGAAAGTTAATGTCAAAAAATTTTATCAGGCAAGTTATTAATATTATCTGATATGCAGACGACACAATATTTTTTTGAAAAAATAGCAAGATGGATTGGCTATTTAATATGAATACTAACTTCAATAGCTTATGAAATCAACGTAAAAATCGTATTTCTGTATATTCCTGTGGCATGAAATCAACGTAAAAATCGTATTTCTGTATATTCCCTATTAGGCTTTAGGGCTTAGCTTTTCGTAGAACTCTGTTCTGGTTTCTAAATTTTTATCTTTAGTGGGAGCATGTACAATAATAATACTTATTTTTCTATGCTTTCCTCTTACTCTCAAGTAACATATTTTGTCTGATTGTTTGAAAATCTAAAACTGCTTTGTTTACTTTCTCCGACACCATGAATCACACTCCAAAATATCCCTTGGTCCTCCCACACTTGAACAGTGTGCTCGTTCCTATCTTTGTTATTTTATTTTTCAGTTGTTTCGTTTATTGCAATTCTCTCTCCGTTATGGATTTTGTCTCATCCAATCTAAGACAAGTTATTAGAGTGAGTATACGTTTTAGAGAGATTGTGCACTTAAAAAATGGTCTGTCCGTTCTTTTTGTTGCATATACTGATTATAAGTCTTTATTATTTGATTTAAATATTGCTGTTGTTTAAAAAAGCAGACCAAATATTGCTTCCGGTTTTGTTTTTTTCTATAGATATCTTGTAATTCTTATCTTTGTTTTATATTTCTGTCTTTCTAAAGCCAACCTTTCATTTGTCCTTCCATTAGTTCTTCTATCACATCAGTGAAAATACACCGCCAAAAACTTGTTGGATGTTTATCTGCCAAAAATTTTACAGGCTTCCAAGACCAGGTAAATGCCTTACCAAATCAATTGCTTGAGTTTTGTAGCTCGTTGTCTGCGCATGCTGCATCAACCATTTGGGTTGTTGTTTTCCCATAAAACGCCCTTTCTACATCATTTGCAGAAGTCAATTCTTGCTCACTATGTTCACCTATATTCACCAACATTTTATACACTATCTGTCGTATCATCAATTTCTAAATATTGATCATTGCCGACTATGTCGTCTTTCGAATTGACCGTCTAGTTCATCATACCACTACGTTACAGCCTCCTCATATTTTTATGACAATATTTAATTCTTTTACTTGTACTGACCATTTTTATGCAAAAAAGAATTTATGACAATATTGCATTCATGGTAATGTGGAGTCACTGAGGACCCCAGCATGTGTAACGTGTTCAGTGGCGAGAATATGAGAGCATACCTATACTTGACATATTCACGATTCACAGAAGACAGACAAAGTAATACATTTTTTGAAGTTCGTTGCTTATTGTTAAATGCACAATCGTTTTACAACTATATAAACTCATACCTCTCTGTGGTACTGAGTGGCACCACGTCACCAGTTGAGAGTTTAAAACACTGTAGCTGTGCTGTAGCCATCTACCATTGTTACGTTCGATCATTTCTGCTTCATTTCTTGCACAGCCGTAGTCTTTCTTTATTTATTCGTTATCTCTTTTTAATTTTTAAAGTTCTTTTACATATTATATTGTTAGTTATTTTTTGGTATATTTTACATCAAAGGTCATCATCATCATTATCATAAGCCAGCCTTTATTTGTCACGGTCACTGTTGGACATATGCCTCCCTTAAATTCCTCCATTCTTTGCGATTGCGTGCACTGTGTTGCCAATTTTTCGTGATACGCCTGGTGTCGTTAGCCCAACGTGTAGGTAGTCTTCCTCTACTATGTTTGTCTGCTCTTGGAGTCCAATGTGTAATTTTGCTTGTCCATCGTGAGTCATGCATTTTCGCTACATTGCCTGCCCAATTCCATGGCCTGGAATTGGGCAGAACACATTACAGGTACTTTATTTTATTTATTCTGTAAATACTAATCTGATTTAAAATATTATTATTACATCGTCACTTAAAGTTAGTTGCTAAAGTGGACTGTTACCTACAGGTTTAAAATAAATTATGGCTTACACATGTACATTGTTTAATGTAAAACTACTTTCAAAAATATATTTGATTTATTGTTTCTATGAAAAATATAATCTATAAATACTCTGATATATATACCAATATGATACAATTATTCTATCTACCGCAAGTAGGTGAATTAACTGGAAAAAATACATTCAGCTCTATCAAAGTGGCTAAAATCACAAATAGAATATAAATAATTAAACAGTAGAGTCCTATCCATTTGTCTAATTTAAATTTATTACAAGTTAAAGCAAAATAAAAAGCTATGAGTGTAACTAGAAGAGTAACTGTACTGTATTGAAGCCCCGAAGAATTGATATTTACCTGTAAAATAAAAATTTTATTTTTAATTCCATTTTTTAAGTAAAATACATTAAATTCATTGAATTTTGATACATTAACCATACACTGGGTATAAACACCAATATAGCAAGAGTTGATCTAACTTTAATAGCAATTTTTCAAATAAAAAAGTATTTTAGTTGTGAAGGAGTTAAATTGCATATGGCTTACTGACGATATTACCTATTAGTACTTATACTTAACTTATAAAAAAGTTCTTTTTTTTATTTCTAATATCGGAAAAAAAATTGAATACTTTTTTTGAAAAAACTAAAAAAGCAAATCACCAATTAATGAACGGATGAACACTTATAAAGGAACAATCTTTACAGAAGGTCTTTATTAAAGAAAAATAATTCAATAGTAAATAAAAGCTTAAACCTTTAGTACATAACATGAGCGAAAACTAAATTTCGTCTAGTCTAAGAGGTCAGTTTCAATTTACTTTCACTTACTAGTAGATGATATTTTTTTTTCGTAATTTAGATCAAATATTCAACTCTATTGCCAAGGTATTTTATGTTACCACGATATAAGGTTTCTTCGTATTTTACAAAAAATATAGCTACAAAATAATAGGCCATTTATTGGAGGTTAACTTTGACTTGGTTGTCTCTTTCCCTTTTGCATTTTTTCTTGTTGTTTTGTTTTAACTTAATCGTTTTTTCTTTTTTGTTCCGTAATATTCTCTCCATTTTCTCGAGTGTAACCAAAATATGTAGAAGCGACTGTTTCTAATAAAAAATAAAAAATCACAACAAAAAGATCAAAGTAAACAATAGATTGAAAAAATCGCAGTGAGAAATCACAGAGTCGGCAGAAAACTGATTATACGTGGATTTACATCAGGGTTGTCCAACCGGCGGAGCGCGGGCCGCATCCGGCCCGCGAGGCTATTTGTTGTGACCCACGTAAGATTTTCGAAAAGCATATATTTTCTTTAAATGCTGCCACTGTGAAAAAAGATTTTTTAATTTATTTTATATTGTATCGTTTAGCAGTGTTTTTACATCACAAGTACTGTACTGCGTGCCGCTTCGCGGACGTGTAACGAACACAATCGTCCTCCACCACTATGAGAACTGCACTAATTACTGCGCATCACAGTTCACGCAGGCCACACCTCCCACTGCTTACCATCCGTCGCCAGCTGCCATCGTGCCAGTGTGCTACTAACACGTAGGCTAGTTGGCTAATCTATTACGTTGCTAGTGAACAGTAAACTTGATTAATTCTTTGTCTTGATTCCTTTTATACAATAATGAGTGTAAAACCAGTAAAACTGAAAATTGATAGTAAGAACAGAATTTACACAGAGAGTGATTACTTGATTGCTAACAATAATGGAAAGTTGCAGTGCTTAGTGTGCATAAATGTCGTTTCAGTGCCTAAAGAATATAATGTGAGAAGACATTACACAACAGTACATGAAAATAAGTATGCTACGTACACAAATAAAAGTCGGCGTGCCCTAGTTGCAGATTTGAAGAAAAAGCTTAAACAGCAAACTGGATGTTCAGTAAAATATACAATCTCAAATGCATGCTTTGCATGCATCTTATGTCGTGTCGTTTGAGCTGGCAAAGGCAAAAAAACCTTTCACTGATGGCAATTTGATAAAAAAATGTGCTGTTGAAATGGCCAAAGCTTTCGTTGATTCTAAAATGGCGGAGAAATTTGAATCAGTGCTACTTTCGCATCAAACCATACAAAGAAGGATTGTTGCTATGGGTGAGCAAGTAGAAAAATCTATGCTTAGCCTGGTTAAGAAAAGTTCATATTTCTCACTTTGTTTGGATGAAAGCACTGGTCAAACCGATGTTAGTCAGCTGTTAATATTTGTGCGCACTACTTTTGATGATTTTACAAGTAAAGAGGAGTTATTTGATATTTGTCCTCTTTATGGAACAACAAAAGGAAAAGACATCTATGAGGCTGTGAAGAAAACAGTTGGCAGAATTGGAGGCTTTGATAAATGTTCAGCCATAGCAACAGACGGGGCCCCATCAATGACAGGTAAAAAATTGGATTAGTGGGTCTGCTTCGGAGAATGGTGTCACTTGCCCAAAAATTCATTGTATTATACATCAGGGAGCTTTATTTGGAAAATCAGTCAAGGAAGATCAAGTTTTCCAAACCGTGATTAAGATTATAAATATGATTAGAGGTAGAAATCGATCTCTTTTACACAAGCAACCTAAGCAGTTTTTAGTGGGAACAGAGGCTAAGTACGGAGACTTGCTAATGTACAACCATGTAACGTGGTTGAGTGCAGGAAAGTGCATGGAACGATTTTTTGCCGTAACAAAGGAAATCCCTGCATTCCTCAACAAATACGTTTTATCTGACACAACTGAACTGGAAGAGAAGTTTAAGAATCCAGAATTCTTAAGACAGTTAGCTTTTATAACAGATCTGACTAATCATCTTAACATATTAAACTTGAGTCTTCAAGGAAGAAACCAGACGGTTTCAGATTTGATCGGAATGATAAACGGATTCCGGAATAAGCTGAACGTGTTTAAACGTGCTTTGGAAAAGAACACACTTCCCTAGCTGTCTGCAAATAGCAGAAGAATTGAGTTTTCATCCTGCATTTCACAAATTGAACAAGTGATTGATGAATTCAATACAAGATTTGAAGAAATTGAAAGTCTCAAAAGAAGTGTACTACTTTATAATAACCCTCTTGGAGCAACCATTGATGATCAACCATCCAACTTACAGCTTGAGTTATGTGATCTTCAAGCAGACATGTTCCTAATCACCAGACAAGAAAAGGGACCTGAATTTTTCAAATTACTGTCAAAGGAGAAATTCCCAAACCTGCGAGATTTTGGACTGAAAGTGACGTCATTGTTCGAAAGCACATATACATGTGAAAGTGCCTTTTCCTTCATGAAATACATAAAAAATAAAAACAAAAGCAACCTTACTGATTCTTTTTTACGTCATCTTATGAGAGTGTCTACAACTGAACTGGAGGTGGACATTTCTTCATTGGTGGATGAAACCGATCGACCACAGTCCTCACACTAATTGGATACATCTTTTTCGTTGCTTTTGCAATGTTTGTCTTGATTATTGAAAAGCGCTATCAATCAATTTTCCGTTTATAAAAAAATGAAGTTGTTGAGCAATAAAAGAAATAATATTCTTTTTTGTTGTAATTATTTTTATCCCTCACTCTATTTTGTTATAACTTGTAACAAAATTATTATATGGCCCGCGACAACATCAAAGGTTTTAGTTTTGGCCCTTGAGGCATTGCACGTTGGATACCTCTGATTTACATTATACTAAACGCTAGTCGTTTTTTAATGTCCTGTTTAATTTTGTTGTATATAAATATATCGTGCTTAATTCAATACTATAGGTAGCCCCAGTAATTTGTAACAAGTTTCCAGTCAACCAGTGAGGATGGCAACTTTGTACTTTTTTATTCTTGGTATATAAATATTTTAAATAGGTTATGCTTCTGTCATGTGTAGCCCAAAGTATTTAACATAATTCGATGTTAAAGTTTCTGACCATTTAGCTTAACGAAAGGAAACTAAATGGCTCTAATCAAACTGGCAGTTATCTTTGTTATATCAACACTAAATTGTAAGTAGATAAAAAGATGTGTACTTACCCATTTATTAGTAGAAACTACAGTTGCTTTTAATAACCAAGGGACTCCTAAGCAGAGCAAAATATCAAATGTGTTCGACCCCAAAGAATTGCTAATTCCCATAGCACCCTTTCCTAAAAGGATATTTTGTCATACATAAATATTACAACTAAATTTTTTATTTATAGTTAAATTAAAATTTATATATTCTTAATTTTTTAAATAATTATTATAATAATTATTAATGATTATCATCACACTCATATTATTTAATTCATTTTTACTTCAACTCATGTGCCATCTATTCGTAAATTGAGAAAATAAATACGCTGAATATTAAAGTTATCTGTACTCGACAACTCATCGCATGGTGTTTCCATGTGTGTATCTTGTTTTCTACAACATTTTGAGTTGTTATTCATAGATGGCACGAGCTAATAATGTTTTAATTTTTTTAATATTATTCTTTTTGAACTTTATTTGTCAAATTTTGCAGGCCTAGCGACAACCTGCTAAATTTTTGATTGATGTTTAGTGAAAATGATGAAAATTAAAAATATTGATATCCTATGGTTCTATAATAGATGCAGTAATAATAATATATATTATTGTTATTACTGTGTTACAAATATAATACGCAAAAAACACAATTGGACAGTGTTTTGAGAAATCAAGATATAAATAGATTAGAACACTTTTAATCTTTTAAAACGAAAAAGCAAAAAACTAACAACATATTTTATTAGTAAAAAGGTAGGCTTGTTTTCACATTTTGTACAATTTGAGAGATGATACGTATAAAAAATATCGATAGTAATGTTTTTATATATCTAGGAGGTTAATTATTTTAACTCAGTATATTTGCCAAGGAACACTTCACCATCTAATACAAATTAATATCTATATTTATTTCGAATATACATAGATAGCCTGCTGAGTGCTGTGTAATTTTGTCTTAATCTATCTAGATTGTAGATTATTTACGCAAGATTCGGAAGTCTTTAGATAGTCATTCTCGGGTTTAAAATCTGTAGATTCCTTCTGTGACTGCCAGTAAAATAACTGAGGAAGTGAGGAAAACAATTGCGAATATTTTCTCTAACAATGTACCATCGCGCAATATCACGTTAGGTAAATATGCACACTCTGTCTGTACCTACACTGCGTTGCGTTGCATCGGGTTAGACCGACTTTAGACCCATCTTCTTCTTTTTCAAGTGCCATCTCCGCAGCGGAGGTCGGGCAATCATCATAGCTATTCGGACTTTTGAGACGGCTGCTCTGAAAAGTTCATTTGATGTACATCAGTACTACTCTCTCAGGTTGCGCAGCCATGACATTCTAGGCCTCACTATGCTTCTCTTTCCTTGGATCTTTCCCTGCATAATCAGTTGTAGATTACCAAAAAGCGTTTGATCGTGTCCAACACCACAAGTTAATGCAGATCCTCAAGAAAGTTGATATAGACCAAAAAGACATAAGATGCATTGAAAACTTATACTGGCATCAAACGGCACAGTTAAAAATAGAGAATTCTATATCCAAACCCATACATATAAGAAGGGGCGTTCGACAGGAATGTGTGCTTTTCCCTCTCTTATTTAACATTTATTCGGAAGCCATATTTCAAGAGTCTTTGGAGGATGCAAAGATGGGAATCAAAGTGAATAGAGTATTGATCAACAACATACGATATGCTGATGATGGTGGCTTAATTGGTGACAACATAGTCGATCTTCAACAAGTTGTCACTATAATCGGAGAATACAGTAAGCGAATGGGATTAGAGATTAATACCAAACAAACCAAATTTATGATCATCTCCAGAAACTTGGATGCACTTGAAAACTCCACCATAACACTGAATACTAAGTCCATTGAAAGAGTGAGTAAATTTAAATACCTGGGATCGTGGCTTTTTGAAGACTGGGCATCGGACAAGGAAGTAAAATGTCGCATTAAGCAAGCTCGACAAGCTTTTGTAAAATTCAAGAAGGTACTGACTTGTTCAGAGTTCGATCTTCAACTGAGACTAAGGTTAACTAAGTGCTACGTGTGGTCAGTGCTGCTATATGGCGTATAGGGCTGGACACTCAAAACGAGGGCTATAAATAGATTAGAAGCTTTCGAAATGTGGCTCTATCGCCGTATCCTAAAAAAAAAAATCGACAGCGAAAATCACAAATATAGATGTCCTTAAAAGAATAAACCAAGAACGCCAACTTTTCGAAACCATCAAGAAAAGGAAAACGGCGTATCTAGGTCACATCATGCGAAATGAAAAATACCAATTCCTCCAACTTATAATCGAGGGTAACATTGAAGGCAAGAGAGAAATGGGACGCAAGAAAATGTCCTGGCTCCGAAACATAAGGCAATGGACAGGGATTAACGACATACATTATCTGATACAGATTTCACGAAATGGAAAATTAATGGAAAATGTGATCGCTAACATCCATTGGAGGATTTGCATCTGAAGAAGAAGAAGAAAATTAGTTGGAGCAAGGTGTATTTCTCTCCACGTGTAATATATTCTAATTTTCTTATTTTCTTGTTTTTTAGACTCATGAGTTACGTTAATTCTTGTATCTCAGAATGAAGATAATGATTTGGAATATAGTGTCAGTAGTAATATCCCTAGGACATTGATAACAGACGAGATAATTTCATGACAACTGCAAGCTGTTACCAAGCAACGAGCTTGAGAAATTGGTCATGAAATTATGAGGCATTCATCAATGTCCGAGGGATATTCGGCGGATAATTTTTCGAAAAAAACAATCATAACTCAACATAACGAAACATTTATTTATTAAAAGTACAGTTAGTGAAAGTACAATTATTAAAATTTAAGTTAACATTAGATTGCCGAAACGTGACATTTTGAAATTTATTTGGATGAAGTTGTCAAACTCGATCGTGTTGTCATAGGGATTGAAAATTGCACTGAATGCAATTATCAGTCTAATGTTGACATTATTGGATGAAATTGTTCCACATGACACAAAATGACGAAATTTGAATGGTTGTTAGAACAATCGAAAAATTATCAGTGTAATAAACCTAATAAATTGTGCAACAAAATCAAATAAAATTAAACAATATTGATTGTGGTATTATTATTTTGAAAATGTTTAATAACTTTTAAGTTTTATAACTGTTGTGCGAAGTTGAGTCATGGACTTTCACAGACGCCAGCTGCAAGAAAATTGAGGTTTTTGAAATGCGGCTTTATCGTCGAATCTTAAAGATATCTTATACCCACCACGTTACTAATCAGAACGTTTTATCAAGAATACAAAAAAAAATTCCTTTCACTCCACTGATCCCAGATCGTTATTTAGTCTATACGCAGACGACATTGCAATACAAAGAGCTCTAAATCCTATACATGATTGGTATACGATGGAAAAGAGCAATAAACCCGAAAAAATTACAGGCCGTCATATACCAGCAAAGACAAGGCGAACCAAACATAGAACTAACGGTACCAAATACATCAATTTAATGAACTAGCCAGGCCAAATAATTAGGCTTAATGTTTTATAAAAAGCTAACGTTCACAGAAAAGAAACCCAACGGTCTACAAAGCCAAGGCATTAAGGAGACAGCTCTCTACGCTAATAGGCTGGACAAGTAAGCTGAGGTTTAAAACTAAGATTACAGTGGCAAATATCATTATCCTGTCAACATTAGAATATGCCTCTACAGCATGAGGGCATAGATAGATAGATAGATTTAGAGAGGTGGCCTTATGGCATATTCCACTGCGACCTATTGTGGTCCTCTAGTCCTAGATAACATTCTCTAGCCTGACCCGTTTTATAAAGTCTAGTGAGACTGTACCTTCCATGTAGCTATTTGCCGGTGGATTTTCTTCTCCTAATGCAAAGAACCGCACATTGGCCAGACTGCATGGGGTCATACCTACAAAACAAATAGGAAGAAGATCCCAGCAGCTTAAAATTTCATGTTCAGAGAAGCGCTGGGAATAATTAAATACATATCGTTAAGATGTATATTTAGAAACTCAAAACAAAAGAAGATCTTACGGATGAGAAAGTTTCGGAGATCTTTAATTACCTCCGAAACTACCCTACTATGGATATTTAGGGAAGGTGTACAGACAGCCCAAGCAACAACTAGCAGGATAGAGAGTGGGCCAGCAATACCAATGAAGATGTAGCGATCAGTTCATAAACCTCCCCATCGTAAGTCACACGTTGGGAAGGGGTGGAGGAAAAGCTTGGTCAAATAGTCAGTCACACTTCATACCGAAGTGTGACTGACAATAATTTTGCCTTGCATAATAAGTTGTCAGAATGCGTATTTTTGCCCTCTCATAACATGTCCTAAGTACTTAAGTTTTCGTCTTTCGATAGTTAATATTATTTCCGCCTCATTTCCTATCCTTCTAGTTACTTCCACGTTTGACATTCTTTGAATCCATAATATTTGTAGGATTCTTCTGTAACACCAAAATTCAAAGGTGACCACCTTATTCAGATAGACTTGGTTTAGTGTCCACGCTTCCAAGCCATAAAGAAAAGTAGAGAACACGTAACATCGAAGCGTTCTCAGGCGTAGTTCTAACCTTATATCCCGACAACAAAGAGATATATATATATATATATATATATATATATATATATATATATATATATATATATATAGACTTGTAGAACTTATACGACTGATCGAAAACGAAAGTCAAATATTTGGTCTACAATTAAACATATCAAAGACAAAGATCATGATAGTGGATAGACTACATAACAATCATCCACACATAACCACAATTGACTGGTTCGAGGTTGTGAGCTCATACTTATATCTGGGATCATTAATCACAAACACAGGGTCACTACAAGAAGGGATTAAACGTAGATCTGATCTAGCAAAAGTTGCCACAGCAAAAATGATCAAAATATGAAAGGACTGTCAAATTTCAAGAGCGATAAAGATGAGGTTGATCAACTGCTTAATATTCCCAATACTGACCTACGGATGTGAATCATGCACTCTGAGACAATCGGAGAGAAGAAAGATAGACGCCACTGAAATGTTCTGTTGGAGATGAATGTTACGAATTCCTTGGACCGACCGAAGAACAAATAATTCAATTTTAAGAGAGCTAAAAGTTAGCCAACGACTCTCTAGTAAAGTCCATCCCCAACAATTAAAATATTTTGGGCATGTTATGAGAGCAAACACAGAAAACATGGAAAGACTCATAATACAAGGAAAGGTAGAAGGCCGAAGATCACGAGGAAGATCCCCAACAAGATGGATAGATCAAATTACAGGAATATGCCAAAGACCTATGCATGAATTAAAAGAAATGACCAGAGACAGAGATCTCTGGAGACGGACAATACACGACATCACGTCGACCACTACACTCCCCCTGGGGGGTCAGGATTGAAGATATATATATATATATATATATATATATATATATATATATATATTATATATATATAAATAAGGATCACTCAGATGAGTGGTGGGTTCAATCGGTCAACTAGGTGGAGAAATAAAAGACAAAGTTGATACTACTTCATCTATTTTGAAGACGTTTCGCTATCGAATTCTGATAGCATCATCAGTTCATCTAAAAATTTATTTACATTAGAGTACCACACATTCATGAAGAAGATGTTAAATAGTTACCTTAAAAAAGATATGTAGTTGTCAATGGTATTAAAAAGTCAGTACAAAAACTCAAATAAATGGACATCGAATGGTGATATTGTATAAA
Source organism: Diabrotica balteata (assembly GCA_918026665.1). Classification (NCBI taxonomy): domain Eukaryota; kingdom Metazoa; phylum Arthropoda; class Insecta; order Coleoptera; family Chrysomelidae; genus Diabrotica; species Diabrotica balteata. The sequence goes on along the minus strand of OU898281.1, from coordinate 109,128,656 downwards.
CAATTAAATAACTAACAACATTAAGAGACTTAGTAAAAATTAGCAAAGCAACAGAACACGTGGAGTAATAAGCATATAATATTTAATATAATATTAACTAGTGAAGCAGAACTAAGAAAATCATTGATTCACTTCCAACTAAGCAAAAAAAAATTTTATTTTAACTTCATCTTAACTTTTGGTAGCATTATTAAAGTTAACTACATTAAGATATAAAAAATATGTATAAAAAAGATATAAAGTTAAGTTACCACTGTTTGCTTGGCACCTGTTGCAGTTGAAAATGGCGTTAAATTAAAAGGTACCGAGTCAATGACATGAAACAGACAGCCAGCCTTGAGGTCGAAGAATTAATCTAAAAAGAAGAGGGTTAAATGTTAACTTTTTCAAATTTACCGCCCTCAAATTAGTGGGTTGGTATTATTAACCTTGCTGTTCTGTCGATTAATTCTTCGACCTCAAGGCTGGCTGTCTGTTTCATGTCATTGACTCGGTACCTTTTAATTTAACGCCATTTCAACTGCAACAGGTGCCAAGCAAACAGTGGTAACTTAACTTTATATCTTTTTTATACATATTTTTTATATCTTAATGTAGTTAACTTTAATAATGCTACCAAAAGTTAAGATGAAGTTAAAATAAAATTTTTTTTTTGCTTAGTTGGAAGTGAATCAATGATTTTCTTAGTTCTGCTTCACTAGTTAATATTATATTAAATATTATATGCTTATTACTCCACGTGTTCTGTTGCTTTGCTAATTTTTACTAAGTCTCTTAATGTTGTTAGTTATTTAATTGTTTATACAATATCACCATTCGATGTCCATTTATTTGAGTTTTTGTACTGACTTTTTAATACCATTGACAACTACATATCTTTTTTAAGGTAACTATTTAACATCTTCTTCATGAATGTGTGGTACTCTAATGTAAATAAATTTTTAGATGAACTGATGATGCTATCAGAATTCGATAGCGAAACGTCTTCAAAATAGATGAAGTAGTATCAACTTTGTCTTTTATTTCTCCACCTAGTTGACCGATTGAACCCACCACTCATCTGAGTGATCCTTATTTATATTGGATAGACGGTCGTACTCCTTTTTGCGATATATATATATATATATATATATATATATATATATATATATATATACATATATAAGATGGTGGTATTCTTGACTGTTGATTTAAATATAAGTTATGATTTTTGGGGATGCAGTCCGTTTATTTGGCCCACAAGACAAAGCCTCTCTAGAATTGAAGCCTGAGAAAAATTAAATGTGTGATTTAGATTGATGGAGTGTTCAGCTAATGCACAAGAACAGAAACGGTTATTTTTAGAAATGACACATATACAAAAAAAATAAAAAATGTGTAAATAGAAAATCAGATATTGACAAATTAAGTAACATTTATTGTTACATATTAACATATCAATAAATACCGTCCAAATTTCATTTTCTATTAACATCCTAACATTAAAAATTCATATGTGCTTAAGCCAAACTGCTGACTGGATTAATTTATATTTTTTATAGACAATTAAAAAAATTATAATAAAAAATATTGTTACTGGTTTTGCTTTCCCACATAAAGTAACTGTATTTTCATTCATATATGTCCATTAATCAAACCATGACAATGACATGTATAGTGACAATATAGTTATTCTTAATAAAAAAATTTTAATATAATTTTAATGGTTTGTTTTAGAGTACAATATTAAAAACTGTAATCTCACGACTAGTAAGTAAGACAATTAACAATTTTAACTAGTTAATTTATATTTCTTTTTATAGATGTCTTGAAAAAGAATTAAATAAAATTCGAAAGCTTGACAGTAAGTCAAAGAGTTTTCTTTGTCTTGTGGGCCAAATAAACTGACTGCATCCTCAAAAATCATATCTTATCTTATATATATATATATATATATATATATATATATATATATATATATAGATATATATATATATATATATATATATAGATATATATATATATATATATATATATATATATATATATATATATATATATATATATATATATATATGTATATATATATGTATATATATATATGTATATATATATATATATATATATATATATATATATATATATACAGGGTGAGTCCTGAGGAACTTGACATTCTTCTACCATATGTAGAGTACCTCAGGGAGCATATCATGTGGCCACTAAAAAATGTCAACTCCTCTTCTTTATTAATTAACAGGGTGATTTGTGTAATTAACCATTTATTTCATTTTACTGTAGTGTTTATACGGCTTTTTTGATTTTTTAAATTTTTGCATGATACAGTACACTACTATCAAGCATTCGACTGGTATTAGCTAAACTAAAAAATTCCAGGACTTGCTTTGGAAAAATTAATTTAGGGATTCGTAATAAATATTACACCCTGTATATATATTTTTTTAAATGCAGTAAGTGATTTTCAAACTACATAAATAGCCAATGAAAACGACATATGCGACAATGTTGTCGCACTTTTATTACATTTTTAGTGAACGATCAAATCTTACCAAAAATAGAACAACCATAATGAAGTATCAAATTGTAAGGTATTAATTTAAACAAATGTTATAAATTTCAAACATTTTAATTAAAATGAGTTTCTACAACATAATCTAATACGTAGAAAATTAACATCTTTACTGTCACTTTATATTATCTCTACGATAGAGTCAATTGTTTTTCAATTTTAAATTTTTACTCATAGATCGTATTGGGGCATTATTTTCGATAAATAATAAATTAAATTGATTAAAAAGTTAAAGCTCTTGTATGTGTTAGTTTTTGTTGATTGTAAATGATTAAAATTTTATGTCAAATAATAATACATTGCATCAACCTGTACTAAATAAAAATAAATCTAAAAAAGTTTAAAATGAAGGTTGGCGTTGACCGTTTGACGTTTCTTGATATTTTATACCCATTGTCATTATTGTCATTATCAATTGTTATTTATGTGTACAAGAACATATTTCTTCTGTCATATCTACGTTAAGTACATTGTGTTAGTTTTGGTAGAGCTTTTGTTACTTTCGTTCAAAATGCCACATCAGTTTTCGCAGGAGATTTCGCAGGAAGATGACATTATGGACGCCGTTACTATGAACCCCCAATAAGCACTAGACACGTAAGTCGAGAACTCAATGTTACTCAATCAAAAGTAAGTAGAGTCTTACAAAAAAATAATCTATATCCATATCACATTCAAATGGTTCAGCGACTACATGCTAGAGATGAGATCGGTATGTTGGAATTTTGTAGATAGGTTAACAATAATTGACCAACGCTATACAGGACATTATTCACAGATGAAGCCCAATTTACCAGAGACGGGATAAATAATTCACGAAATTCACATGTGTGGGCAGAAGAAAATCCCCATGGTATTCGAGAATGTCGTTCTCAGTTAAGGTTTTCGGTTAACGTGTGGATTGGTATCATAAATAACCAATTAGTAGGTACTCACTTTTTTGATGGTCCTTTAACAGGGTAGGTCTATTTGAAGTTTCGACAAAATATTTTGCCGAATTTGCTTGCCAACGCGAACGTTGCTATCCGAGGGATGTATTTTCAGCATGATGGGGCACCCCCACACTTTTTACTGGCAGTGAGACAACATCTTAATAATGTTTATGGCAACAGGTGGATAGAACGTGCAGGTCCTATTTCGTGGCCTTCAAGATCCCCTGATTTCAATCCCGTTGATTACCATATTTGGGAACGATTGAAGCAACTAGTTTACGCAGTGAATATTAATAACCGACAACAATTAATTGGTAGAATTATACATTGTTGTAATACTATTAGGAACGATCCCCAGAGTATCCGTAATTCAATACGTCAATTAACAATTCGGCAACAAAAATGTGTACAGGCTGCAGGGTTCCATTTCGAAAATCTATTTTAAATTATTTTTATTTTAATATAAGGTTGAATGTTCGAATAAATGAACTTTGATGGTACACAAGGCAAATATCGAACACAGTATTTAATCAAATCTTGCCCAAGTACTTTCGATCACAAGATCATCTTCAGGGGCATTTCGTCAGTTGTGGCCTATCCAGCAGTAACAGAATGTCATAAATGTAAATTGAGACATAACAAATACACTAAACAAAGACAAACAAACACTTTAAAATTTAAAATTGGAGAAGCTACATTTTATATAGAAGCCGGAGACAGAATGATTTCAGACATGTTTATAAAAAATGTTTATAAAAAAATAAAGGTTTATAAAAAGATGTTTATAAAAACATCTTTATTTAAAAAAAGTCTAACAATTCCTTCAAGTATATGTTAATAAACATGTTTATTACCTTTTTTAACGACTACTATACTCGATACTGCTTCTGGGACTCCTGCACCAATAGCCAAAAATGATATACCCATTACTGAGTCTGGTATACGCAACGTATCCCCTAAAAAACCACCATACAAAAAATAATTTACAGAGTCATGAAAATATATATTTCAAATTGTTTAAGCATTTAAACTGTAAAATAATAATATAATATAATAAAAAAAATAGTTTACTATGGTTTAGTATCCTGCTTACCTATTACTGTTATCATCCATGAGAGAATGTAAGAAAGCATACCAATCCATAAAATACACATCACGAACGCAACGGGGATCCATTTGTCAGATTTCACTTTTTCACAATGAGGAACTGTTAGAAAAAAGGCACAATTTATCGGCCAAGTTATTATCCAGATAGCCTTAAAAATAAAATGTATATAATTAAATATGGTTTAATAATATTTTATAATTCGTTAATTTCTAACTTTATCAACTATTATAACAAAAACATTATCAGCTGCAAAAATACTGCTTATAAATCAATATAGAAAAATTCTTCCAAACATTACCAAGGAATCAACAATATTTATTTAAATTGGGAAAGAAATAATCAGTTTATTTTATAGGAAAGCAGTGGCAGACCTAAAGCGATCTGACACGACATGGGACCATTTCACTAGACTATTTTTAACTGACAAAACGTCATAACATCGCCACGTTTCCTACTGACAAAATTCATTCTTGTCCGTGATTTCTCAGCGACAAAAATATGACAGATCCGTCACGAAGGTGTCTGGTAATTCCGTAATTCTATTGTTGTCAGTTTGACAAACGTCATTGAGGCGTAATCAATTTTGGACAATAGATATAATGAATCCAGACGAAAAATCAAGATTTTGATGCCAGTCAAGTGAAGAAATCAAAAAATTGGTTTCGAAAAATGTCCCATTGAACACAAAGTGATCCAGAAGCTCTATTTGGACCCAATTTCCGGACTTCCTACGGTTGAGAAATTTTACCCTTGAAATATGTACTATCATAACAGAAGTAGCAAAAATTCTAGAGGATTATGCATTTGACATGAAAAAAGGCAATGGCGAAGACTATAAAGAGTCGTCTGTTGAACATTTTTTGAACTACCTAGAGATTGATGCTGTCCCATTGGCAGAAAATCCTGAAGTAATATATGTTGAATGGATAATGCGGCAAGCTATTGATGACTGGGGTAGAATTACTATCAGCGAGAAGAAGATTTGCCACTTAAGATATGCATATGATATTACCATCCTCGCTAGTTTCGAAGTTGAACTGACCACCACCAACGGATTGAAGAAGTAAGCTAAATAACGGGTCTTAAAACAAACAGAGATTAAACGAGAATCATGATAATTGACAGATCTAACAACAATCAAAATCATCAAACCATGATAAACAATATCGCTGTTGTAGATAAATATTTGTGTATCTAGGCTCTTTAATAACTAACAAGAACAACTGTACTGAAGAAATAAAGCGCCAGTCAGCAAACGCAAAAAGCGCATTAACAAAAATTTGAAAAAGTCATGAAATAACTATCGATACAAAAATAAGACTCCTAAGAAGTCTACTTTGTTCAGTTTTTACTTGCATCGGAATGCTCGACCTTTTTGGACAAAGAGAAAAAGATAATAGATATATTTGAGATGACATGTACTGCTGAAGACGAATGCTGAGAATACCATGAGTGGTCCGAAGAACAAATTAATTTATAATGGACCAGCTAAATATAAAGAAAAGACTAAGAACATAAATGCCAGAACAAATAATAAGACTAAGAAGAAGAAACGTTTTGAATTATCCATCTTTTTACGTCTACAGAAAGGTACTCAGCAGCCGAACTATGTATGAGTGGAGTAGGATTGGAAGGCTGTATGACAAGTGTGTCCCTGGCTTTATACGTTAAGACGTTATACGTTACATAAATATGACGTGTTGACATTGTTTCACAGCATAAATGTATTATAGTCTTATATAGTAGTGTGTAGAAACGATTGTGACTGGTGCCATTCGTGTTCCCATACACTTAGCACTTGTTATTTAACCAAACACTTAAATCGGATACCGAAAATGTTACTAAAATCAACGATGCACTTTTTATTGCTTCGCGTGCGTGATGAGATGATCAGCTTTTTAATTACTATTTAACTGGGAATAAACCACAATTAAAGATAAAAATACGTTTATTGACGTTTCAATTTCCACTTTGGAAATCGTTCTCAAAATACAAACAGTAAATTAAACAAATTTTGTTTTTTGTTACATAGTGAAAAATTCTTCTAATAATTTAATTTTATCTGACTCATTTATATTGGCAATTCAGACATACATTAAGCATTTTAAAGTAGACGACTTTAAAATGATATTGCCAATATTGTTTATCGATGAGCTCTAGTTTATCTCCATTCTTAGCCGATATATTTATGGAAGATTTTGAAACAAATATCATTTCTAAACAAAATTTCAAACCCACAGTATGGTGGAGGTATGTAGATGATGTATTCTCAATATGACCTCATGGATCAGAGTTGTTGGACACATTCCTAAATGATATAAACGATAAAGAAGAGACAATAACATTTACCATGGAAAAGGAATAGAATAACACGCTACCTTTCCTGGATGTTTTAATCTCTAAGAACGATACTGGATATGAGACTCAGGTGTATAGAAAACCAACACACACCAATAGATATTTAAATTTCAAATCAAATCACAATATTAATGTAAAAAAGGGAATAATTAAATCCTTATACGATAGAGACAAAATTACTTGTTCTAACGAAAATTCGTTCTTGGAGGAGAAACATTTGTTAACATCTGTTTTATTAAAAAATGATTATCCGTTATCGTTTATAAATAAGGAATTTTCAACAATCGATCGAATAGAACAGAACAACTTAGAACGAAATCCTACAGCATACACAAGGAATAATATGAGGAAAATAACAATACCGTACATAAAAGAAATTAAGAAAAAAAAAGATTATCAGAAAAACTTAAAAGGATAGGAAATAAATTCAACATTTCAACAACATTCAAAACTACAAACACGTTAAGATCTATTTTGTCCAAAACCAAACCTAACAATGAACAAGAAAGGACAAAGAATTGCATTTATAAAATACCTTGTGAATGCGATCAGTTTTATTTAGGTGAATCATCAAGGCCATTAAATGTTAGAATAAGTGAACATCAATCTTATATTAAAAATAAAGAATTTTATAGATCTCAAATATATAAACACGCATGGGATAATGAACATAGGGTTCAATGGAATAATTCAAATGTAGTCCTAAAAGAAACGGATGGTAAAAAAAAAATCAAAGAAGCGGCTCTAATTATGCTAAATGAGGCCAATTGTGTCGCAAATTCCTCGGCAGAATGTAGTAGGATCTGGTTACCAATATTAAAAGAGGAAGTTATTAATAAGAAAATACCAGTATTAGTAAGTCAGTAACATATAGAGGATACATCATTTATGTTTTTTAAATAACGTAACATATAAAATCAGAATTTTGATGTTTGTTGAAGGTAAACTAAATTCACGAACAAATACTTACAATGTCGGGATAGTATAATGAGGTTTTTTTCCTGGTTTTCCCTCATAATTTACTATGGAATCACTAACAGGAGAATTTTACTGTCATCATGTCATGTGTTTGTCTTTTTAAACACGAATTACATGCTATGATTTTTTTCTGACGGATATTCTCAAGTTAAAGTTGATTTCATGTAATCGAATGAACTATCTTATAAGTAAAGTCGTCCCAGGAGCGCAACTCAACAATATTGGCAATATCATTTTAAAGTCGTCTACTTTAAAATGCATAATGTATGTCTGAATTGCCAATATAAATGAGTCAGATAAAATTAAATTATTAGAAGAATTTTTCACTATGTAACAAAAAACAAAATTTGTTTAAATTACTGTTTGTATTTTGAGAACGATTTCCGAAGTGGAAATTGAAACGTCAATAAACGTATTTTTATCTTTAATTGTGACTTATTCCCAGTTAAATAGTAATTAATTTACAATGCCACAAGAAAATAGCTTCAGAACAATATGATCAGCTTTTTGTTGAATTGCAGACCAGTAAGAGACGAGATGAAAAAGACTTCTAAGTAGTTTTGCATCGGTTAGAACATGTTATTAATGTTGAATTAGAAAGCTTATGGAATTATTTGTATAAAGCTGTTTTATTGTATGTTATTAATTGAGAGAATTAGCAATTATCACAGTCTTGCATATGTTGTGGTTATTTATATAAATTAATGCTTGTATAATTTTACCATGCGTATAGTTCCATCGATAGGATGCTACTGATTGATGGCAATTTAAATTATAATAATTATAATATCAATTTTGCTTTTGATTTTGTGAGAAGGATTGTAAGAAATTAGATTGATTACATGCTGGTAAATAAAAGGTATAAGAACAGCTGTACATCTGTCAAAACATACTCGGGGACAGACATAAATTCTGATCATATACCAGTTGTAGGTAATTTCAAAGTCAGAGTGAATAGGTTACAAGTAAGTCGATGAATTTTTTTTTTTCATCCCGAAAAATGGACACAAAGATTAACAAACTGGAGACCAAGAGAGAACAGGCGAGGAGTAGGCAGACCGCAGAAGAGGTGGACAGACGATATCAAACAAGTCGCAGGCAAGCAGTGGATGAGAATTGCCAAAAGTAGAAATCGATGGAAGCAAATGGAAGAGGCCTATGTCCAGCAGTGGACGAACACAGGCTGAAGAAGAAGAAGTCGATGAAGAAGTATGATGTTAGAAAACTGAAAGCTCCCAATGTTAGACTGAAGGTGAGTGAAAAGCACAATTTAAAGTTGCTAAAATGCAGAAATGCAGGAACTATAGAGAAAAGTCTGACCATCGTACAAGGAACAGTGACAAAAATAAAAGAACAACACCCGAAGAAAGATACAGAGAAACTGAAATCGTGTATGACCAATGAAATACTTGAACTTATGCATCAGAGAAATAAACTGAGAAAATCTCCAAGAATATAAGATAATACATACCATCGTCAGAAGAAAGATAAGAGAAGCCTAAGAGAAACAAACAACAGAACAATGTCAAGAAATAGAGGAGTATCAGAGTCGATATGATAACTTTAATGTCCATCGAAATGTGAAGGAAATATAACAGATGATGAAGGCAATTTTGCCATAAACAAAGAAGATAAAGTATGTGAAGAATTCTTGGAGAAACTTTTTCACGACCTTAGAACAATACAGGAACCCACCCTTAAAGCAAATTCAGGTCCTTAAATCCGACCAGAAGAAATAACGGTAGCTGTCAGATAAATGAAGGATAGAAATTCACCGAAACTTGATAAAATTTCTGCAGAACTGCTGAAGCTATTAGCTGCAGAACAAATAAAAATAATAACTGAAATATTTACTCAAAAATACAAGATGGTATGAGTGTATACAACGAAATGGTGTTGCACAGAATGGGAAGAGGCAGAGAACTTTTGACCACCATTAAAAGGCGAAAGACAGCATATTTGGGGCACATACTTAAAAATGATAAGTACGAGTTGTTGTAGCTGATTATGAAGGGTAAAATCGAAAGAAAAAGGGATCCCGGTAGACGACAAATATCTCGGCTGAAAAACATTTGCGGCTGGAGCGGGTTAAACACACAGACGCTCTTAATATAAGCAGAAGATAGAGACAAATTTGCAATGGTTATAGCCAACCTTTATTAGTGGAGACGGCACTAGAAGAAGAATAAGATACAAGATAGAAAAATACCAGTAGAGTCACTCAAATCGGAGTTCGTTGCATTGCCCAAAAAACCAAGAGCAAAAGTTTGTGAAGACTATAGGACCATCAACCTAATGAGCCATTTGCTGAAGCTGTTTTTAAAAGTCCTGTACAAAAGAATTTACCGGAAATGCAAAGAACAAATTGCGCCCAATTAGTTTGAATTTGTAAACGCCTTTGGTACGAGGGAGGCTTTATTTAGCGTGCAGGTATTGTTTTAGAAATGTTGTATTGTGTGTAAATGTAAGACTTTTGATAAGGTCAGGCATAAACAAATGATGGAAGTGCTGAAGAGGACAGGAATTGATGGAAGAGACCTAAAAATAATAGCCAACCTGTGTTGGAATCAATTACCGGTACTCCAAATATATGGAGAAATATACAGATCAGATCAAAATCAGGGGGAGTAAGACAGGGGTGCATAATTTCACCGCTGATATTCAATCTGTACTCGGAGCACATTTTTGAGGAAGCTCTAAAAGATATTGATGAAAGTATCTCAATAAATGGAGTCAATCTGAATAATCTACGGTATGCAGATGATACAATAGTTTTTCCCAATACCATACAAGGGCTGCAAAACCTAATGAACAACATAAAGGAAACAGGTAGAACATATGTACTATATATAAACACCAGCAAAACCAAGCTAATGATCATCAGCAAAGAAAACGTAACTGGGGCAAATCTGTATGTGAACTAAATGAAATTGAACGTGTCTCACAGTACATCTACTTGACAACTATAATCAATGAGTCGTGGGTCAATACCCAAGAGATTAAATGTCGCAAGGCAAAAAGTGTATTATTAACTATGAGCTCTGTATTCAAGAGCCATGACCTCACTCTAGAAACAAAAATAATGCTCCTTACATGTTACGTGTACTCACTGCTTCTGTACGTACTAGTAGAAACGTGGACATTAAAGTCTGAAACTCTATTAAAACTTTAGCCTTTAGAGCTATGGTTATATAGAATGATCTTGTAGATACCATGGACAGACAAAGTCACTAAAGAAGAAGTACTGCGGAGGATAAACACAACTGCGGATTTGGTCAACATCGTGAAGGACCGTGGGCTGCAGTACTTGGGACATATAATGAGAAATCAAGGCAGATATAAGCTACTCTAATGCATTTTGCAAGGTAAAATTAAAGAAAAAAGGGCCCCAAGACAAAGAAGAAAATCCTGGCTTGTTAACCTGGGAGCATAGTATACAAAGTCCTTAACAAAGCTATTTCGTATGGCAACTAACAAAGTCATCATAGCCTGAATGATCGCCAACGTTTGGAGCGGACAGGCACCCTAAGAAGAAGAATCATTTTTGCAGTAATAGCTGTTGATCCTATACCATTAGTGGATTTATTATCATTACACCATTACAAATAACAGTCGGAAAAATAGGAAAGTTTTATAAGGAAAGATTGATTTATTGGTTGAGAAGTGGTTTAAAATTTTTGTTGTATTGAGTTAGATTACATTTTATAGAAGGTTCAGGTCGTCCAGGGTGTAGAAGGTCCAGGTGTTTGGAAATTGAATACTATGTAACGAAAAGTAACTTCTAATTGTCTCGTAGAATAAAGGATTTGGCCTATTGTTTTAAATGTAAGTTTCTTTGAAATGCTCCCCAATGGTTGATCAAGAGAAGGATGAGACTTTATTATCACCTAAACGCTTTAAATGTAAATCTAAAGATAATTCTTCTAAATTTTAAAGGTGGTTCGCTGCGTAAACGCTGTAGACTTTCAATCAGACTGATATATAAAGCTCATGAAGTTCTTCTTAATGCTGTACTTTGTATACCTTCGAGTTGATATTGTACTATTTTCTTTACAGAAAAGTAAACTATTGATTTTTATTATTTAAATTTTGATTTGTAATAAAACGTGATTTGTAAATGTGTATCCCTAAGGCTTTGAAAATCAAAAATTGTTTTCCCAATCAAACAATCATTATTGTGGTTCATAAATTTCATATTAAACTAAGGCAAGTTGGGCAAAATTTCGTGTATAATGATAATTTTTGAAGATAGTTTTTCATTAGCACTTTGACTCCTATGTGTATCATATATAATACACAACAGGTACTCTCCCTGAGCCTATGTGTACGAATTAGATACACAAGAGTAGAACGTATTCAAGCGACTGTGTATGTGGTCCGATCGCAGTTGTAATGTATTTATACGTGTATTATCATTCCTTTAGGCTGTGGTAACCAATTTTCAATGTTAGTTCGGTAATCCTAGCATACTAAAATCGGCAACATTGTAGATAAAATTTGGAGACACAAAATCGTCGAGTGGCATACCAGTTTTACTGTTAGACATTTATTGTAGTCAGGTTTGTTTATGTACAATGTCTAAACATAACAAGAGATACCTTCCTTTACACGAACTTGAGCATCTGGCTGAAAATCTTAGCGAAATAAGTGATTGTGAATTTGATGACTCAGATTCGATCCATTATACACTTGTAATGTACCTACCTACTCACATGTAAGATAATTAAAGTATCTATGTATTTCTATATAGTTTTTAGTCACCTGGTATATGTTATTTACAATTATGAAAAGTTCTCATGTATAATCACTAATAATTATTTGCTGTTAGAAATCAGAATCAATACTCTTCATAAATATTTTCCTATTTAGAATAAATAAGTTTCGCTAGTTTATTCGCCTAATACTTCGTATCTATGGAATAATAATAATTTATTTCTCTTATTTCTTTGTTCGATAAGCTATCCGTATTTGCTATTTTAATATTAATATTTGAGTCCAATCTCTTGTACTCAAATCCATCCAGAAACATCGTTAAATAATTGTAGATAACAGAACTTATAAATTCATAGTTTTAAGAAATAACAGGCAGTGTAATTTTCATCCTCTAATATAATAAATTTATACATGTCAATATATTCTGTTTAATTCCAAAACAAAGAGTTAGTCCGGAGAAGAAATAAACGCATAGTATTCCATAACAAAATTTGGTGTCAGAACGTGGGATATTAGTAGCAGAGTTCCTCTGATTGCTGATAGAAGGAGAGCTGAGGAATTTTTGAATTGACTTGTTTCCTTCGAGGAATCATTCAAAAAAAACTGTCAGTGTGGAAAAATCGCCACTACAACTAATTACATTGGGGTCCAGTACATCCAGTTCGAAATCCAGTTCCAGTCATAACCCAATTGTAGTTCCATCGGAAGTAGAGGTGAACCCGTGGAATAATAGACTATGCGACCAACAACAATATTCTACTTGTAAGTACATTCTATCTTAAATTCTGTCTCATATTTTAAAAATCTTGTAAACGTATGTCTACTTTATATCCTGATATAAGTAACTTATTTGACGAACAAATACCTTCTCCCGACTCAAATTCTCTTTCAAATTCTTCTACTTCTAATTCAAATAAAATGTCAGTATCAATTGAAATAGCTGAAAAACTTCTCATTAGATTTGATGGTACAAAATCAAAATTATACGAATTCATAGACAATTGTGATAAAGCATACAATTTAGTAAATCCGCAATCCAAACCCATCTTATTAGCCATTATAGAAACTAAATTAACCGATAAAGCTAGGGCCATAACTAGAAACAGAACATTTGACGAATGGAAAGATTTAAAAGACTTCTTATTAGATGCTTATTCTGAACGCCGAACTGAAGGTCAGTGGCAATTGGAATTACATTCCTTACGTCAGATGCCCAGTGAAAATGTAATGTCATTTGCAAATAAAGTTGAAAATTGCTATATAAAATTAATAAATACACTTGATCCAGACTTATCTCCAGATGCAAGAAATGCATGTACTAAACTCTTAAAAACTCAAGCACTAAATGTCTTTATTAGAGGATTAAACAAAGACCTCTCTATTTTAATCAAAGCCCGAAATCCAGATTCCTTAGAAAGAGCTGTTGCTATAGCAATTGCCGAAGAACAAGAACAGTTATCAAGACAAGAAATTTTCAGACCATTCTGTAATATTTGCAAACGAAATAACCATTCCTCAAATAACTGTCGATATAAAAACAATTCAGATAGAAATGTTAGACATCTTCAAAATTCTAGTTTTCAAAACCCAAAATATCCTAATTCAAATCTTCAAAGGTCAAATTCTCAAAATCAAAATTATAAACCTTCAAATTCAAATTCCAATTCTGATTTTCCTCCAAACTTAAGAAAAGAGAATACCAACACTTCCCAACGTTTTTGCAGATACTGCAAAAAACCAGGTCACGTTATAGAAGAATGTAGAAAACGCGAATTTAACAATAAAAACAAAAATCCAACAAATTCTTTAAACTTCCAGAATCCTCGACAACCAACGGTCGATTCTCGAGGAGTTCGTTCAGTTCAGGCCGTATCACAACCATCAACTTCTCAGTCACTTCCTATGTAGATTTACCCTTAGTAAATAATTCTAATCCATCCTCTTGCAAGTTTCTAATCGATACAGGCGCAGATATTTCTTTAATTAAATATTCAAAAATACTAAACATTCCAAAAATTTATTCTAAGTCTATTACTCTACGAGGCATTGATAAAAATGTCTTAAATCCAAATAAAACTATATGTAGTTGTAACGTAAATTTCAAGATAAAAGATTTTGTCCAAACTCATGTTTTCTATGTCGTAGAAGACGATTTTCCTCTTCATTTCGACGGTATATTAGGTAGCGATTTTTTTGAAATAAATAAATGCCAAATTGATTATAAAGAAAATAAATTAAACTTTAAAAATTGTTCTATTCCAATTGAATATATAAAATCTCCATTAAACAATGACAATGACGAATTTCTGAGAGATCAAAATATCGAGACAAGTTCTAATATCGATGAAATATTTCCTTATGATGCTAAATCCATAGAGGATCATTCTTATTTAGAAACCAATGATATCCAAATAACCTTAAGTAGTGAAGAACTACTATCCAATCCAATTCAATCTAAATCTAACTCTAAATCCAAAGAAAATTCAAGTCCAAAATGTGTAAAATCCACTGAGATATGCACAAATAAAACTTGTAACTCTTCACGAAATCATAAATCAAAATCTTGTTCAGAAGAAAAATCCTGTTCAGACGATCTTATACTAAATCAAAACTCTAATTCTAACTCAAGAAGTAATAAAACTATTCTATCCGCAAGAACTGAAACAATTGTTCAAATTAAAGTAATAAATAATGAATTAAGCGAAGGATTATGTCCCGAACGCGAAATCTTTAAAGGTGTATTTTTATGTCCTAGTGTTGTTAAAGTAAAAAATGATTTCTTTTTAACCTCAATCGTAAACACTACTGAAACGGATGTTGAATTAAACGATATTCAAGTAGCAATAGAAAAAATTCCAAATTTACAAAACAATGCAAATATACGAAAAATGTCTTCTTATAAAGATAATACGAATTCTAACAGAATTGCTAAATTAAAAAATGCCTTGAGAACAGATCATTTAAATAGTGAAGAAAAATCATCTTTAATTTCTATTTGCAAGGAGTACAATCATATCTTTTATCTGGAAGGAGATCAACTTACCAGTACAAATGCCATAACTTGCAAAATTCCTTTAAATTCTAATGTACCTATTAGCACTAAATCATACAGGTATCCTGAAGTACACAAACATGAAGTCGAAACTCAAATAAAAGGTATGCTAGATCAAGGTATTATCGAAGAATCAACTTCGCCATGGAATTCGCCCCTTTGGGTTGTGCCAAAAAAGGCCGATGCTTCAGCAAAGAAGAAATGGCGAATTGTTATAGACTATCGACGACTAAATGATATTACTATAGGAGATTCATTTCCACTTCCGAATATAGTCGATATATTAGACCAATTGGGTCATTCAAAATATTTTTCAACAATAGATTTAACATCAGGATTTCACCAGATCAAAATGGATCCTGAGGATTCTCCAAAGACTGCTTTCTCAACTCCGTCTGGACATTATCAATATTCACGAATGCCATTTGGATTAAAAAATGCTCCCAGTATTTTTCAAAGGCTAATGAATACTGTCCTCTCAGGAATACAAAATTACAGATGTTTTGTCTATCTCGACGATATAGTCATTCATGCCGATACATTAGAAAATCATAATAAAAGATTAAAAGAAGTATTCGAAAAATTGTCTACATTCAACTTAAAAATACAACCAGATAAGTGCGAATTTTTTCGTCGCGAAGTAATGTATTTAGGACATTTAATAACTGAATTTGGTGTCAAACCGGACGAAAAAAAGGTATGTGCTGTTACAGATTTTCCTATACCCAGAACACAAAAAGATATTAAGAGCTTTTTGGGTCTCACTGGTTATTATAGACGCTTTATAAAAAATTTCAGTGCTTTAACACAACCTTTAACAAAACTGCTGAGGAAAAATGTTGAATTTAATTGGACAAGCATTCAACAACAGTCATTTGAGAACCTGAAATCAATACTTTGTTCAGAACCAATACTTCAGTATCCAGATTTTACCAAACCCTTTGTCTTAACAACGGATGCTAGTAATTATGCAATAGGGTCCATACTTTCTCAAGGTAAAGTACCAGATGATTTACCTATTGCTTATGCTAGTCGTACCTTGAACAAAGCGGAATCAAACTATAGCACAACAGAAAAAGAATTACTTGCAATTGTATGGAGTGTTAAACACTTTAGACCATATTTGTACGGAAATAAATTTTTCATTTATACGGATCATAAACCACTCACATGGCTATTTAATGTAAAAGATCCCGGATCAAGACTCGTTAGGTGGAGATTAGCATTAGAAGAATATAGCTATGAAATTATTTATAAACCAGGTAAATTAAATCAAAATGCTGATTGTTTAAGTCGTCCTCCTTTAACCATATCTGAAACAAATATTTGCGAAGAAAACAAAAACCCGGCAACAATCACCTTACAAATAAACAAAATGAGTAAAGAAAATAATGACACTTATTCACAGTTCTTATCTAAATCCGAAACTATATTAATAACAAATGATAATATAAAAGAAACAAATGAAAAGATTACATCATTTTCACAAAATTTAGCATTGTTTGTTTCCGTAGATTTAAATTTTAATGAGATCGTTCAGAAACAAATAAATAAACAATTCAGTCATATAGAAAAATTGAAAGCCAAAAATCCAAGACTAAATGACATTATATATATTTCTGATCAAAATAAAAACTTTTATTACATATTTATAAAAAATAATTATTGGGACAATACCTCTTATGAAGATATATTTAATTCCCTAATAAAATTAAGAGACTGGTTATTAAACGATAAAATATTAAAAATTTGCCTACCCAGAATAACTTTTAGCTACGATAAATTAAGTTGGGGAAAAATTAGATCTATGATTAGATTTATTTTTAGAAAAACTGATATATCTATTATCATTTATCATGATATACTAACAAATCCTGAACCTGAGGAAATAACTACAATATTACAAGAGAATCACACTAGTCCTACGGCTGGACACTCTGGTTTTCATCGGACATACAATCGTATAAAAAAACATTTCAAATGGAATAATATGAAAAATGATATTAAAAACTTTATAAAAACCTGTGAATCTTGTCAGAAAAATAAACTCGTTAGAAAAAAATTCGTAAAGCCCATGGAGATAACAACAACAAGCTCAAATCCATTAGAAAAAATATTTTTAGATATAGTAGGTCCTTTACCTTTAACCGAGTCAGGTAATAAGTTCATATTAACATTACAAGATGACTTAACAAAATTTTCTCAAGCTTACGCAATTCCGAATCATGAAACCAAGACTATCGCTGAAAATCTGGTTCGTGGATTTATTTGCAAGTTTGGAAAACCCGATATAATAGTTACTGATCAAGGCCGAGATTTTACTTCCAAATTATTTTCTCAAATCGCCAAGCTTTTTAAAATCAGACATATAAATTGTACTGCTTATCATCCAGAATCAAATGCTGCATTAGAAAGGAGTCACGCTACTTTAGCAGACTACCTTAAACATTATATTAAAGCTGATCAATCCGATTGGGACGAATGGCTAGATTTTGCTATGTTTTCATATAATACAACTAATCATACTTCAACCAAATTCACACCATATGAACTAATATTTGGATATACACCTAATCTACCTAGCAGTATAATACGACCAGTAGAACTCAAATATACATATGAAGATTATTTAGATAATTTAACACTTAAACTTAGAAAATCTCATGAGTTAGCAAAAACGAATCTATTAGAATCTAAAGTAGTCAGTAAAAAATATTATGACCAAAAGATTAATGACACCGTTTTCTTAGAAGGACAATTAGTATATCTCCAAAATGAGCAAACAAAGAAGGGTCAAACCAAAAAACTTACACAAAATTATAATGGACCTTATAAAATTCTAGAGATAAATTCTCCTGTCAATTGCACAATTTTAGTAAATAAAAAACCAATAAAAGTTCACATGAATAGATTGAAACATGCTTTTGTTTCAGGTATGCAATAATATGGCTGACAAATAGTGAACAAATTCACAAGAAATATACCAATACTCCTATCAACAAATCACCTGGAATCTATTACGAACACATAAAAAATGTTCAATTTATTGAAACTCATTGGAACATATTAAGTCATATTCCTTTACAACCTTTTACAGACAAATTAAATTTTGTAGATCTCACCTATCAAAAAACATTAAGACTGTGTCAAAACAAACCAGTTCTTATTGAATTACGATTATGTGATACTTCACTAAAACTCTTAGGACAAATCATACCTAGACTCTTTCAAGATGAACAAACTTTAAAAAACATAATTCTGCATGAACATTTTAGACCAAAACGCGCTCTATTTAATGCAATTGGATCTGTTTTCAGGACCTTATTCGGTACCTTAGACAGTGATGATGCTGAAAATTTCAATAATGCTATTAACAAAGCTGAAAGTAACGAAAATCATCTTCTTGATTTACTAAAACAACAAATTCATGTAGTAAAAGCCACGATTGCAAATTTTAATAACTCTATTACAAATCTAGACCGAAACAAAGTGATTTTTGATAAAAATTTTGAATCAATTACCAATTACACAGATAAAATGAATAATAAATATTTTAATTTAGATTTAAAACAAAAAATTGAAGAACATTTTACTTTACTAACTTTCTTTATAACAGAATTACAACAAGAATATTCTACTTTAATAAACGTTATTCTATTTGCAAGAAATAATAACCTTCATCCTTCTGTTATAACACCTGAGCAACTAATTCAAGAATTATCTAAAACGGTAACGCATTTACCTAGTACATCGACTTATCCATTTCCATTGACTATCGATTATGCTCATAAATATTTCGATATCATTTTACTTAAATATATATATTTTGATAACAAGATTTTAATTACGGTTAGTATACCTTTGGTTAGTAATACTCCTTATTCTCTTTTTAAACTAATATCTCTTCCTATAATTCATCCAACATTAAAGAGACTTACCTTTATTCTTCCATCTGTCAAATATCTTGTTCTTTCAGAAAATAGAAACATTTATGTTACTATTGATACATTAGAAGACTGTTATTCATTAGATGAAGAAAAACTTATTTGCAAAAATCCTGATACTTTCCGATTTACACACACTAATCCAATTTGTGAAACTGAATTGTTAACTTCAATAACAAACATACCATCTAGTTGCGATACTCGTATAATTCAAACAGAATATGAAATTTGGCATAAATTAAACAAACCAAATTCTTGGATATATGTTTTACCCAAACCAACAGATTTAACTTTAAGCTGTCAGACTAGTACGCCAATATCTATTGTTCTTTCAAACACAGGTATTTTTTCTACTTCGAATAATTGCAAAACTTACACCGGATCAACTATTTTGATATCTGTCTCAAATCCAAAAGAAAGTAATTTTCAGTCTATCATTCCAGATTTATCCCTTCCAGAAGTCTGTTGTGATGATATTAAGATAAATAATGAATCCAAATTACACCTTGTTCCCTTACAATTAAATAATCTCGATCGAGATGCATTAAATTTAGCAAGCCATAAACTAGATAATTTAGAGAAAATGACCTCAGAAACAAATATTAATTTTTCAGACACAATAAAAAATAGTTCTTATTTCACTTATGCAATCTTATTTTTGATAAAATGTATGTTACTTTATATTTTATACAGGATAATTAAATATTTTTACCGACGATTTCGTAGAAATCCGTCACATAGTTGTCAACAAATTACAAATTGTTTAACACTAAATATATGTCAAAGTAAACGAAAACATGTACATGAGACAGATTTAAGTATAGATTGTAAACATAATAAAGACAATAATTATAGTGAATCCAAAAAGTGTGAAGAGACTAGTTTCACAGAGACTACACCGATAAGACGAAGTGAAAGACTATCGAGACTAAAAGAAACTATTTAAATGTGTTAAAATAAAATAATAATGTATACAAATGTTTTATACCATTTAAATGAAAATTCATTTTACAATTATTTTCATTCTTACAAAAGGAGGTGTAATGTACCTACCTACTCACATGTAAGATAATTAAAGTATCTATGTATTTCTATATAGTTTTTAGTCACCTGGTATATGTTATTTACAATTATGAAAAGTTCTCATGTATAATCACTAATAATTATTTGCTGTTAGAAATCAGAATCAATACTCTTCATAAATATTTTCCTATTTAGAATAAATAAGTTTCGCTAGTTTATTCGCCTAATACTTCGTATCTATGGAATAATAATAATTTATTTCTCTTATTTCTTTGTTCGATAAGCTATCCGTATTTGCTATTTTAATATTAATATTTGAGTCCAATCTCTTGTACTCAAATCCATCCAGAAACATCGTTAAATAATTGTAGATAACAGAACTTATAAATTCATAGTTTTAAGAAATAACAGGCAGTGTAATTTTCATCCTCTAATATAATAAATTTATACATGTCAATATATTCTGTTTAATTCCAAAACAAAGAGTTAGTCCGGAGAAGAAATAAACGCATAGTATTCCATAACACACTGATATTTACGATAGCAGTGAATACTCTACATATTGTGAAACACAAACAAAACGGCAGAAGGTGGAAACGCTTAAGATAAGTTTATAGTTACGTATAAATTTCAAATGTTATATCTAATTTTGAAATATTTTAGGATGATAATGTTACAAGTCAACATAGAATTCAAGATGAAGAATTAAATTTGTAAATAAGCGAAAGTGAATTTGAAATTGAAGATCTAAATAATATAGATACGGTAAATCCTCATATAGGGAATTTACAAACAAATGTTATATGGAATAATGTTGATGGAAATTTGAATACATTCGACGTTATACATGAAAATACTTCTTTTGGTACAGTTGTAGAAAGTAGGGAAAATGATACACTTTCAACATTTTATAGACTACTCCTAACAGACGAGATACTCTATATTTTAGTACAGGAAACAAATCGATATGCCTAACAAAAAATTTTTGATGCTATAAATTGTGAACACGTTAAGACAAATTCATATCTCACTAACTAGAATGATATTAACAGAGAAAAAATAATAAAATTTTTGGGAATTTTGATATAGATGGGTTTGAATACAAAACCACGACTACGAGATTACTGGAGCACTAATTTTATCCATCATTGCTCAATATACAAGACGACAAACATGTCGAGGTGTACATTTGAGACTCTTCTTGCTTAGAATAGAATAGACGTTGTCAATCTGCTTTGGTACCAGGCAAACACGTTTGGATTGATGAATCGATGATTCCCTTTAGAGGACATTTGTCATTTTTACACTACATATTTGCAAAAGTAATAAATAGGGAGTAAAAGTTTTCAAACTCTGCGGAAAAGGCGGCTACGCACATATCACGCAAAAATTTATGGCGGAAAGCAAAAAAGACCAAAGGAACAATCACTAACATCCCTAGTGGTCATGAAATTAATGCAACCTTTTCTACACTCAGGAAGTCAGTGTTTGAAGCAAAGATAAATAAAGGAGATATGATGGCGCTACAGAGCAACACAAAAGTTATTGTAGGAAAATGGATCGACAAGAGATGTAACATTTTTGACTACAAAATCTTGTCCAGAAATGGTCGACGTTCGTACAAAATCAGGAATAAAAAGAAAACCGTCTACAATAGTAGAATATAATTCTGTTAAATCTTACATTGACGTCTCTGATCAAAAAGCTTCCTACAGTAATCCCATCAGACGTTCTATAAAATGGTACCGGAAACTGGGAGTAGAGTTATTGACAAATACAGCCGTGAATGATTTCATTCTGTACAACAAAGCTTTGAACAAAAAAATGGATGTAACACAATTTCGCGAAGAATTAGTGACTGCCATTTGCAAAGAAAATAATGTTACAAAACCTCAACAAACACACCATACACTGGAAAGAATATGACAAATGAAGACGATGTGTTATATATTACAACACACTGGCAAAATCCTTTGGTCGCGCACATGCATCTAAGAATTCCAAACAGTGCAACACTAGGTGTACTGGCACTGAATGTAGAGAAAAAAAATATTTGTAACATTTGTTTTTTTTTAACACATAATGTATATTTAAAATAATTTGTTTAGATGTTTGCTTATGTTTTTTCGCGCGTAATAAAGTTTCATAAATAATGTGTATCAATTTCAATACATATAGGCTATGGGTAATGACATTATGAAAAGTCGTCTAGGCGAACTGCGTGTATCAAAAATAAACATACCCTACAAAGCCCTTTTTAAATAAAAAAAATGTCATTATATAAATTAAGTCATACATATAGAGCATTTTATTAAAGAACGTGAAAAAAAAAGTGGTCAGGCTGTGACAACTTATGCAGATAAATAGGCCCAGGAGTTAAAGTGTTAGATACATTCCTAAAAAATAGTTTTCATTAGATATATCTCTATATAATATACATAATCTAAACTGTATTCATATATCCAGAAATTTGGATGTGAAGGATTCCTGGATTATTTGAAGATTATTTTGAGAATAAAAAACACTTTCGTCTTGATTGTAGAGAATTGCAATCCCACATATTTAGACCAATTCTTTAGGTGATTAAGGGCACATTGCCGATTTTGTTATATGAAAAATACATTTTTTCCTATTGAATACAGTACCTAATCATCAGCCTATAATCTTGCTTTAAAGAATTGAGGTTTTATAATATTTTGTTTATAGAAATCAGAAAAAGTGTTGCACTGATAACAGATCTTTGCGGATTTCCATTTACTTTGTGACAAATATATGTCTTCTGAATAAATGAATTATGAAAATATCTAACAAAAAATGTAAGTGTTTAATACCTGTCTGATTTTACTTATTTCTGAGGGATACTTCCATAATGTCAAACCGTTGTCCTCTTCAGTTTCATCCTTAGTTTCATCTTTTTTGGAAAATTCTAAATCACTATTTTCTTTTGGTGAGGTATTATCAGCAGTTGAGTTATTTTGACTTAAGCATTTTTGGCAAAAATTTTCTAAAAAATAAAATTTTAGTTTTCTATAACTAAGCCTGAAACAGTTTCCCATATCCATTTACATAAAATGATATTTGTTATCATATGCTTATTTTTTCATAAACTGATATTTTTCCTAAATTTGCCTTATCGTATAGTTAACAGTGATATAAGAATGATTATATAAGAACGCATAAAAATTTTAAAAAAGGAGTAGGGGTAACCAAACCACTTAGACTAAAATCAAGAAAGGATTTATTAAATCTGTTAGAGTAGAGTAATAATTATTCCTAATTATTATTCATATTAAAATAAATCGGATTTTAAAATATGAAAAAAATGATTGAATTAATATGATATACAATTTTATTGTATCTTCAAAAAGGGAGACAAATCTTACCCGAAAAATCATGCACCGACGCTATATTTATAATGAGTCAAGTGCAAGAGAAATCATTACAATACAACAAACCGGCATATCTATGTTTTGTGGAGCTTAAGAAGGCAGTTGATGCGGTCAAGTTAAAAAAGGTTATCCACTTATTGTACGCAAGAAGAATGCACTTTGTAAATAGTCAAAACGATCGAAAATATCTACCAAAACAACTGAAAAGTAAAAGTAAAAGAATAACTAACTGACTCGATTGAAATTGACAATTGGATAAGACAGGGAAATTCACTGAGTCATCTATTGTTCAACCTGATTATGGAGAAAATAATATAAAAGTAAGAACTAAATTGAATACCAAATGGGAGAAAAACAAATTAAAATAATCTGTCATTCAGATGATACAATACTACTCTCTCAAAGTGAAGATAATTTACAACGTATGCTACACCAATTTAATATAATCGCCAGAAAATTTACCATGTTTGTTTTCCAAAAAAAAAAATAGACAAAATGCATGGTTATAACAGCAAATGTACCAAGACGTAAATTGGAACTGGAAGGTCAGATAATAGAACAACTGATGGAATTTAAATATATATGCATTATATTATCTAACTACGGAAAGTTTGAATGAAAAGTGAAAGATCAAGTGAATAGAGCTACAGGTTGCCTCAATGAAACAATATGCACAAATAAAAATATCGGTAAAGAAATGAAAGGCAGAATTTACAAAACAGTCATCAGAGCAATAATGACATACGCGTCAGAAACACGATCTGAAACAGAGGGAATAAACGATGTTAGAAACAGCAGAGATGGAAACACTTGCGGGAAAACAGTATGGGATAGAGCTAGAAGTACAGATATACGACGTAAATGCATACGGTGAAGAACATCAAGAACTGAGTAAGAAATAGAAAAGTAGAATGGAATGATCATATAAGCTGAATGACAACAAATAGAGTAATAAAGACGACAAGAGACGGTTCAACAATAGGAAGACTATCCGTAGGAAGACCACGAAAACAACGGAACGACAGGTTAATGGAGGCACATTAAACAACAGATAGAGTTATGCCTATATAAAAAGAAGGATGAAGAGGATATTGAAAACGACGCAACCCTGCAAACCAAGTAAATACAGTGGACACGCAGTATACGGAATATTTAAGATTCTGCAAATTATGTACATCGCTGCAGATCCGCTATGATATATAGCTTGCAAACTCAATGGCATTAGCCAGATTCAGCCAGATATTGGACGTTGATAGTTGTAATAGACGAATCCGGACTCAAATGAGCTACAGGCATAATAAAAGCTAGGAATCAATTTATTTGTGATTAAAAATAATGTTTAGTGATTGCTAACAAGCTCAAACAGGTATAGGTTCGTAAACCGATATCTAAAAATGAAGAAACTGATGGCGAGACTGAGCGTACGTAAATATCCAAATATACGAGAAAACCAGGCAGTATGACTGTAAAATTTGTATTAAAAAACCAAGAAATTTTAGAGCAACTATTATTGGGTTTCTGCCAGAATTGTTCTGAAGAAAAATGAACTGGTAGAAAGAGTTCTTAAGTATCCGAAATAGTTCCTCTAAAAGAGTTAGTCAGGTATTTATTTTTGTTTTAAGTATATAGACTAACGTATTTAATATTACTGAAAGATGATGGTACAAAAGAATCCAAACAATCTCTAAACAATTAAAATATCCAACGAAAATAACTTTAACCAGCTTGATGTAA
>OU898281.1:109065359-109102359 GCA_918026665.1 Diabrotica balteata | reverse complement strand
AATGGAAAATAGCCTTAAAACCCGATAAAACAGAGGCTGTTATGTTTAGTCATAGAAGAAGTGTACCAAACCGAGAAATCTTAAGACTACAAAATATACAAATACTGGTATTCTCTTTTAAAAACGGAAATAAAAAGGACATCGCAAAATTGGGAAAGCCCCAGGCAATGGAGAAATACCGTCACTGGCCCAAACTGAAAAAATGACTGGAGGCTGGAGTCTACATTCATCCTATTTTTAATGAAACCTAATAGATCACATTGTAAAACACTTTAGACTAATTTATCTCATAAGTCACATTCTCAAACTCTCTCAATATATTGCGAACAAAGAAAGCTTTGTTTTCAATGTTAACGTTACTCCGAAGATCATGGGAAGTACAGAAACCAATGTACGTCTGCTTTATAAATTTTTAAAAGGGCTTTGATAGGGTCCAATAAGATAAGCTGTTTGTATATCGAGATGATGAGAAGATATTGAAGAGATTTACGTCTTATCTATATAAAATGTATATTAAAAACTTTTTTTCACGTTCCGTTTCGCTATCATCCCAAAAATACCATTTGGATTTTAGATATAGTTACACTCTTTCTTGTCGTTTCCCCATTACAGAAGATCGTGATTTCTTTCAATATTCCTAACAATTTTTCTCCATTGACTCTATTTTTTTTTATTATTTTGGTAGTCAACGAAGCATATAATCGTAGGTACTTAAAATTCTCTAGACTTTATAATGAGTTGTCTCAGGTTCAGAATTTGCTACCGTGTACCTTTACCTTTACGATACCCCCGCTTGTTCCTCAGGTATTTGGTAATGTAGACAGGTTTTTAATCTGTTTGTGATGATATGGAGTAAGATTTTACTAGCATGTGATATTAGTGACAATGTGCGGTAGTTTTCACATCTGCTAGTAGTTCCTTTTTAGTGTAGCATAATATAAATTGAGATACACCAATCAGGTGGTCATTTTGCTGAATTCCAAACAGCGACACGGATAGAATGGATGACATGTAATCCTTTGTTACCTAGTAACTGTAGTATTTCACCTGATATTGAAACAATGCCTGGGGATTTATTTCTCTTTAGCGATTTAATTGCGTCTTTGTCTTCAGCGAGTAAGACAGTAGATTCTCTAGAGTGGTCAGAGGGCCATTGATTTTCTGATGGTATCTTAATATTTTTATATAGCTCGCCACAGTAGTTTCGCCATGTTTCCAATATTTCGTTAGTATCGGTCTTTAGATTACCTTCCTTATCTATTACAGTCCACGTTTGAAATTAAAATTCTCTAGTAAGTAGTTTTGTTTATTTGTTTTGAAATAAATCCCTTGGTTTTATATGAAATAAATTTTATCTGAAATAAATCCCTTGGACCAATAATATTAAGATCAAGAAAGGGGTACGACAGGGCTGTATCTTGTCTCCTATTCTCTTTAATATATACTCAGAAGTATTTAAGACAGCGCTGGAGGAAAGCACAGAAGGCATAAAGATAAATGGAGAAATAAATATTAACATAAGGTATGCTGATGACACTGTGATTCTAGCAAGTAGCATGGAGGAACTGAGTTGCCTAATGAATAAGATACAAAAAACAAGTGCACAATACGGACTCAGACTAAATATCACAAAAACCAAATGGATGTTAGTAAGCAAAACCCAACAACCACCACAGCAACTGATATTAGACAATGAAAGAATTGAACACGTGGATTCGTACATCTACTTGGGAACAACAGTTAACTCAAATTGGGATCAAGCGAAGGAAATACGTATATGAGTAGAAAAGGCAAGAGCATCGTTCACTAGCATGAAGCAAATTTTCACCTCTAAAAGCCTCACCCTACCTCTCAAAATTCGACTTCTGAAATGTTATGTATTCCCGGTTTTGTTATATGGAATGGAGTCGTGGACAATGACCGCAACATTGATGAAAAAAGTAAAGGCCTTCGAAATGTGGGCTGACCGACGTATATTACGTATATCCTGGACTGAGCACGTGACCAACGAAGAGGTACTACGCCAGATAGGTAAAGAGAGAGGTAGGAATAAGTATAAAGAAAAGAAAGTTAGAATACTTGGGTCACGTTATGAGACACAATAAATATAGAGTACTACAGCTGATCGTTCAAAGGAAAATAGACAGCAGAAGGGGTCCAGGGAGGAGAAGACACTCGTGGCTCCAAAACTTGCGGCAATTGTTCGGATTGTCATCTGACAATCTGAATATTCAGATCTGCCGTAAACAAAGTCAGAATAGCCATGTTGATTGCCAACGTTCGGAACGGACAAGGCACATGAAGAAGAAGAATGTTCTTCTATATCTCTGCATACTTGAGAGATATAATCAGCTTTGTCTTTGCGGCACTGTTTTCTGATTTCTTTCGATAACGCTCTGTATTCATCTTCCGCCAATGTAGGATCCGACCATGGCCTGGTACTAGGAAAAATAAATATAGCAATCACCACACAAGGCAAGCGAAATACAAAAGTAGAAGAAAAGTTAAACATAGAAAGCTTAGAAGAAGGAACAGAAAACTTATATAGAAACAGACTAACGGAAAAGCTAAATTGCCATAACCTAGACTAAACATATCGATTATTAAAACTCATCGATGAAGATGTTATTGATGTAATGGTTGAACTCTTTAATCTAATATATCAGACTGCCACAATCCCCAGACAATTCCTGAAATCAACCTTTGTAGCAATTCCCAAAAAACCAAGTTCAAAAACTGGCTCAGACCACAGAACAATAGCTTTAATGAGTCACACATTTAAAACATTTTGAAAATAATTCACAGCAGAATTGTTAAAACTCTTGAATATGAGATTAGTAACACACAATTTGGCTTTAGAAATGGTATGAGTACAAGAGATGCTTTGTTCGGCTTGAATGTGCTAATTTGCTGGCTCAGAGATGCATGGACATGAATCAGGATATGTACTTATGTTTTGTAGACTTTGAAAAGGCATTTGATAAAGTTCAACATAAAAAGCTTGTAGATATATTAAAAAGCAAAAATATTGACAGTCGTGATCTGAAAATTATATCTAATTTATATTGGAATCAAACTGCCAAGGTAAGAGTTGACAGCCAGTACACCGAAAATGTCAAAATACAGAGAGGAGTCCGCCAGAGTTGCGTGTTGTCCCCACTACTTTTCAATGTCTACAGTGAAGCGGTATTTCAAGAAGCGCTCTCAGACTCAATAGAAGGTATATCTATCAATGGAGAAGTTTTGAATAACTTAAGTTTTGCAGACGATACAGTAATAATTACGGATAACAACAATGATTTACAGAACCTAATGCAACGCCTTAATGAACGCTGTCATGAGTACGGACTGAAGATAAATTTAAAGAAAACTAAATGCATGATCATAACTAAATCTGCACATGCAAATATCCAATTGACTATTGAAGATACTGCAATTGAGAATGTTAATAACTATAAATATTTAGGAACATGGATAACATCAGATGTAGACCAAACCAAATAAATTAAGACACGTATTGAAATAGCACGTACATCATTTATTAAACTTAAAAAGTTTCTTTGTTGTCGGGATATAAGGTTAGAACTACGCCTGAGAATGCTTCGATGTTACGTGTTCTCTACTCTTCTTTATGGCCTGGAAGCTTGGACACTAAAACAAGTTCATCTGAATAAGCTGGCCGCCTTTGAATTTTGGTGTTACAGAAGAATCCTACGAATATCATGGATTCAAAGAATGTCAAATATGAAAGTAACTAGAAGGATAGGAAATGAGGCGGAAATAATAATTAACTATTAAAAGACGAAAACTTGAGTACTTGGGACATGTGATGAGAGGGCAAAAATACGCATTATTACAACTTATTATGCAGGGCAAAATCCGAGGAAAGCGAAATGCGGGAAGACGAAGAATATCCTGGCTTAAGAACTTAAGGAAATGGTTTGAATGCAGTAGTGCAGAACTTTTTAGAGCGGCAGTCATCAGAGTCCGCATAGCCATGATGATTTCCAACCTTCGATAGAAGATGGAACTTAAAGAAGAAAAAGACTAAACAGAATATAGAAGAAACCTGGAAAATTATTAAAAAATGTATCCTATGAGCAGCGGAAGAAGCTTTAGGTAAAAGAAAAGTTAACAGAAATAAACGGGAATACAAAACTCCATGGTACGACGAAAGGGTGAAAATACTAGCAAATAAAAAAAAACAAGCTTTATTACAGTCCACGTTTGAAATTAAAATTCTCTAGTAAGTAGTTTTGTTTATTTGTTTTGAAATAAATCCCTTGGTTTTATATGAAATAAATTTTATCTGAAATAAATCCCTTGGACCAATAATATTAAGATCAAGAAAGGGGTACGACAGGGCTGTATCTTGTCTCCTATTCTCTTTAATATATACTCAGAAGTATTTAAGACAGCGCTGGAGGAAAGCACAGAAGGCATAAAGATAAATGGAGAAATAAATATTAACATAAGGTATGCTGATGACACTGTGATTCTAGCAAGTAGCATGGAGGAACTGAGTTGCCTAATGAATAAGATACAAAAAACAAGTGCACAATACGGACTCAGACTAAATATCACAAAAACCAAATGGATGTTAGTAAGCAAAACCCAACAACCACCACAGCAACTGATATTAGACAATGAAAGAATTGAACACGTGGATTCGTACATCTACTTGGGAACAACAGTTAACTCAAATTGGGATCAAGCGAAGGAAATACGTATATGAGTAGAAAAGGCAAGAGCATCGTTCACTAGCATGAAGCAAATTTTCACCTCTAAAAGCCTCACCCTACCTCTCAAAATTCGACTTCTGAAATGTTATGTATTCCCGGTTTTGTTATATGGAATGGAGTCGTGGACAATGACCGCAACATTGATGAAAAAAGTAGAGGCCTTCGAAATGTGGGCTGACCGACGTATATTACGTATATCCTGGACTGAGCACGTGACCAACGAAGAGGTACTACGCCAGATAGGTAAAGAGAGAGAGAGGTAGGAATAAGTATAAAGAAAAGAAAGTTAGAATACTTGGGTCACGTTATGAGACACAATAAATATAGAGTACTACAGCTGATCGTTCAAGGGAAAATAGACAGCAGAAGGGGTCCAGGGAGGAGAAGACACTCGTGGCTCCAAAACTTGCGGCAATTGTTCGGATTGTCATCTGCTGAATATTCAGATCTGCCGTAAACAAAGTCAGAATAGCCATGTCGATTGCCAACGTTCGAAACGGACAAGGCACATGAAGAAGAAGAATGTTCTTCTATATCTCTGCATACTTGAGAGATATAATCAGCTTTGTCTTTGCGGCACTGTTTTCTGATTTCTTTCGATAACGCTCTGTATTCATCGTTTGTTCCGTATTTAGTTTTATGTTTTTTTCTGCGTTGAATCACAGTCTACGTATTCTTGGATATTTACGGCTTACGGCCCGTGGACACCACTGTCTCACAGTCTTTTGCAGCCTCGACTACCTTATCTTTGAGATAGATCCAAGTGCTCTTAGGGTCGCTATTTACTTGGTCTAAAGAAAGAGCTTCTTATAGGTTTTGTTAGAAGTCATTGATTTTTTATGGATTTAGAATCAAGACTTTTCTAGACTAGACGGGACTAGCCTCGTTTCTCACTTGACAATTCCGCAACAACTTCAGTTCAACAAAAAAAGCACAAAAAATAGAAACACGTCTATTTTGTTTTGATTTTTGATTGATGTCATAAACGTCATTTGTCAATCAAGAAGCTAATTTCACGTATGTTGTCGTCTCATAACATAAAGAAGACCTAAGGTTAGCGTAATTGATGATTTTCCTTTGACATTCCGTATTTGATACAGATAAAAAATAAATAAAATGTGAAAAATACGAATCAAAAAAATGAACAAAACAAACAAGGAAATGGAAAGGAAGTGCCAATAGAAACAAATTTATATTCCTGTACAGCGGAGTAGATAAATGAAAACGACCTCAGGCAGGAGTAGGCCTCTTAAATGCACAATACATATAGTAGCAATATTCAAGAAATAAGATACATTAACAAACACATGATGCTGGTTTGCCTTAAACTTAAACGCTTAACGACAACGGAGATAGACTTCTAGAACTTTGTTTAATGAATAACCTCCGAATTAATAGCACATACTTTGACCATCCAATACAACATAAGATCACCTGGTCAGATACAAAAGGACGTAACTCTATGATTGACTACATTATAACAAACAGACAAATACACCTCAAGAATATAATAGATATGCGCACTCTATCTTCCGCCAATGTAGGATCCGACCATGGCCTGGTACTAGGAAAAATAAATATAGCAATCACCACACAAGGCAAGCGAAATACAAAAGTAGAAGAAAAGTTAAACATAGAAAGCTTAGAAGAAGGAACAGAAAACTTATATAGAAACAGACTAACGGAAAAGCTAAATTGCCATAACCTAGACTAAACATATCGATTATTAAAACTCATCGATGAAGATGTTATTGATGTAATGGTTGAACTCTTTAATCTAATATATCAGACTGCCACAATCCCCAGACAATTCCTGAAATCAACCTTTGTAGCAATTCCCAAAAAAACCAAGTTCAACAACTTGCTCAGACCACAGAACAATAGCTTTAATGAGTCACACATTTAAAACATTTTTGAAAATAATTCACAGCAGAATTGTTTAAAACTCTTGAATATGAGATTAGTGACACACAATTTGGCTTTAGAAATGGTATGAGTACAAGAGATGCTTTGTTCGGCTTGAATGTGCTAATTTGCTGGCTCAGAGATGCATGGACATGAATCAGGATATGTACTTATGTTTTGTAGACTTTGAAAAGGCATTTGATAAAGTTCAACATAAAAAGCTTGTAGATATATTAAAAAGCAAAAATATTGACAGTCGTGATCTGAAAATTATATCTAATTTATATTGGAATCAAACTGCCAAGGTAAGAGTTGACAGCCAGTACACCAAAAATGTCAAAATACAGAGAGGAGTCCGCCAGAGTTGCGTGCTGTCCCCACTACTTTTCAATGTCTACAGTGAAGCGGTATTTCAAGAAGCGCTCTCAGACTCAATAGAAGGTATATCTATCAATGGAGAAGTTTTGAATAACTTAAGTTTTGCAGACGATACAGTAATAATTACGGATAACAACAATGATTTACAGAACCTAATGCAACGCCTTAATGAACGCTGTCATGAGTACGGACTGAAGATAAATTTAAAGAAAACTAAATGCATGGATCATGGATCGGGATATAAGGTTAGAACTACGCCTGAGAATGCTTCGATGTTACGTGTTCTCTACTCTTCTTTATGGCCTGGAAGCTTGGACACTAAAACAAGTTCATCTGAATAAGCTGGCCGCCTTTGAATTTTGGTGTTACAGAAGAATCCTACGAATATCATGGATTCAAAGAATGTCAAACATGAAAGTAACTAGAAGGATAGGAAATGAGGCGGAAATAATATTAACTATTAAAAGACGAAAACTTGAGTACTTGGGACATGTGATGAGAGGTCAAAAATACGCATTATTACAACTTATTATGCAGGGCAAAATCCGAGGAAAGCGAAATGCGGGAAGACGAAGAATATCCTGGCTTAAGAACTTAAGGGAATGGTTTGAATGCAGTAGTGCAGAACTTTTTAGAGCGGCAGTCATCAGAGTCCGCATAGCCATGATGATTTCCAACCTTCGATAGAAGATGGAACTTAAAGAAGAAGAAGACTAAACAGAATATAGAAGAAACCTGGAAAATTATTAAAAAATGTATCCTATGAGCAGCGGAAGAAGCTTTAGGTAAAAGAAAAGTTAACAGAAATAAACGGGAATACAAAACTCCATGGTACGACGAAAGGGTGAAAATACTAGCAAATAAAAAAAAACAAGCTTTCCTAACATACAAAGAAGTAAAGACTCCGGAGGCACGAGAAGACTACCTGATAATCAGGAATAGAGTACACCAAGAAACAGATAACATAAAAAAAGAACACAGGGAGAAATTTACCAAAGATATGGGATACGACCTCTATGGATCCCAGAAAAAGGCGTGGAAGATGATAGGGACACAAAAAAACAGAAATGAATGAATTTGTACGCATAGATAACATTATGGAGGAACAATGGACTGAGTATTTCACGAAATTATATGTAGAAGGAGAGGAAGAGAACAGAGAAATAATCATTAACGAAGCCCGCGATAGAGTACTAATATCAGAAGAAAAGCTACAAGAACGAATTAAAAAATTAAAAAAACAGAAAAGCACCTGGTACTGATAAGATAAACAATAAACTGCTAAAATATGGAGGAACAACACTACGCAAATGGCTCCTAAAATTATTCGTCGATACAATAAATACCGGAGCAGTACCAGAAGAATGGAAGGAAAGTCTCCTGCTACCGATACTTAAAAAGAGAGACTCGAGAAATCCTGATAATTATAGAGGCATTAGTCTGATGAATAGTATGCAGCGGAGACAAGGACCGATACAAGAAAGACTAAACAACAAATAAACAATATCGAAATGAAAGTATTAAGATCAATAGCGGGCATCTCATTAAGAGACAGACAAACCAACAGAAGTATACGCGAATAATGCAAAATTCAAAATATTAACAAGTCGTTAAAAACAAGAAAAAACCTGGAACGAACATGTAAACCGAATGGGATCAGATAGATTAACGGACATCTGTAAAAACAACAAACTGTGTAGCAGAAGACCCGTTGGAAGGCCCCCAAAAAGGTGGAAAGATAATGAAACAGAATAAGAGGCAGACAAACAGGAGTAATCCTAGTCGCACGAAGAAGAAGAAAAATACGCACATACCACATATGTTTTGTGGACTCAAGAGACAACTTTTGGTCATTTTTGTTCTAGATTTCACAGACCATATGTGGTATGTATTAAAACAAATATTTTTCAATTAGAACATTACATATTTGTAGCCATAAGATATCAGTTTTCACAAAAACATAATTGGACTTATGGGCAATTTTCACTTTAAAACCCCGACACTGAACATGTTAACTTTGTTTAACGTATACTCGAAAATTATATTTAACATCACTTTAGAAGGACAACATGGAGCTGAAATGGAAGAGAAACTATTGGCATAAATATATCAAAGACAACGCTACTTGTATTCAGTAAACAGGACATTGCTCCTGTGCAGCTTATTATAATTATATTAAAGGAATAGTTATTTAGTGAGACCAGGACTTGCAACACATTTTTGGGAGATTTAAGAAAATTTTTATGGATAGTCCATCAGTACTACAGAAAGATTTGCTTTTGATACTACTGATTGTTTGGATCAGTTTAGATTTATCAACTGGTCTTATAAAGAATGAGTATGAGACCTTTTTGTGAATTGGGGAGATAGGAAATAGGATCTTGTTGAAGAAAAACAGTTGATGTTACATTTTTACTCACATTAACGAAGTATTCATTTAGATTTTCAAGGTTTTGAAGAGAAAATATTTAAGCTGTGTTAGTTTTATTTCGAAAATCGTTTATTATTTACCAAATTTCTCTTGCAACATTTTTAGAGCTTCCCAAATTCTGATAGTATATTTTTTTAGCTGTTTTGATAAGTTATAGATAGGTTCCTCTGTACTTGGAGATATATCCAGTGACAAAGACGTTGGTAGTAAATTTCTTGATGTACAGAAGTGAACGCATATTTTTGGCTGATATGCGGATACCTTTGATAGTCAAGGATTTCTGATGTTTTGACTTAATTGTAATTAAAAGAAATGCCTTATTAAAATACACACAAGTACTGAATTATAGTGCACGTCCACAGAGGGAAAGTGCCACCCAGAAGTCAAGCACAAATTTTGGAATTTACGAAAGTTCTGAGCAGAAAGAATCCTACCTAAACCTTGGGTTTTCAAAGATTGTTTGTTAAGAGTGTTAAACTTGGTATATACTGCTTTATGATCAGATAGTCCTGCATTAATAATTGTAGGGCGTACATCAAGGGGTGAGAAATCTGAGACAAGTCCATCAGTCCATAAGACATTATAGTCCTTCCTTTTGGAAGTTGTTGATTGTACACAGACTATCTTAAAATGTTAAAATTTAAAATCCCTGTAGTAAATATTTTATTCTTATCATTCCAAAAGACAATCACGACCTGTATACTGCACTTAATACGATAGATAATTTTTCCGTTAGTAGCAACGCACCCAAATCGCACTAAAATATTTTTTTATTCCTAAGCATTTATCTAAGTAAGTAATCTATATCATTTAATACCTTGAAATAAAAACGATAACTTTACACTGTAGTAAGAGATGTTTTTATCAATTCTAAGGTTTGGTCGGGCAATATTATGAATTGCTGTATTTACTGTTTTTGTATCTTTTTGGATGTTACAAACATTTGCGATATTTTATATATTTCTCTGCCCTAAATTATTTTATTGATGACTTATTTTGTTTTACTTTTATTCCTCAAATGTCATCAATATTATGGGAATAATTCAAAATAAATAAAAAATGATTAATTTTTGACAATTTGGCAACTAAGCAGTAAATAGTTAAACAATATTAAATTGAGTACTTCTAGAAATAACTAGTTCGGTTTTCAACAAATAATTCGACTTTTTTTTATTATATTTATGAAAAATATTAAGAAAAAGAAAGTCATACATACTGATTGCCATTAATTGCTCTAACACTGAATCGCTTAAATTACCACATACCACTGTAGAAACACTCACAATAAAAACAATTAGATACACTACAGTCGAACTCATTATATAACATTTACAAATAAAACTGACTGAAGAATTTTAAAATCTAAACTACAAACTAGGCGTGTACAAAAATTCACTTAATCACATCGTTTTGACTTCGGCAATAGGTTGTGTATGAATGAGATAAAACAGGTGGAATAGATAATGGTGATAAGTAGGTAATATTTAGTTGGAACTGATAACGGTAGGGATTTTCTACCTGTTGGATTTTATATAAATAATTGATTTGCAATATCTATATTTACACTCTTACAAATATGGTTTCGTATTTATTTTCAACTCAAAAGTAGACTGTTTATTGTGACTGGACAGCTATTAAGCACTATTAAAATAAAATAGATATTAAGTGAAAATAAAAGTACTTTTAGCAGTGAATAATGACTTTGACCTTCATTTTATACTAATTAGTTTACTAATGTTTTCATTGTAGTACGATTCATGTGTTGGTTACACGGTTACAACATGGGAGTGAAATTTTTGTATCATCGCAGGAAATATGATTCACAGGTATGATAATCATACCTAGACAAATAATTATGATAATAATCTCTGACTTACTAGGTATACAATTTTATGACTGAATAAAGTTTTTGTTTTTCTTCTACGTAAAGTTGCCTCCTACTTACTAGGTATACAATTTTATGAATGAATAAAGATATGTAAAGAATATGTTTTTATGTAAAGAAGAAAAGAAAATAATAATTCTGATTGAAATACAAAAAAATGTACTGGCTGATTGACCAAAATTCTACGCTGTTTTTACATAATAAATTATTATAAAAGCAAATACTGAAACAATAGTATTATTATAAAAACAGTATAAACATTTAGAAGGAAAATGTTACAAATTAACAGAAAATAGTTCTATTCATATAAAAATTTAATCAAATTATAGGTACTTATTATAGGTACTGCTTATTTATATAAAATTTCCTCAATCGGAACATAAACTTCTTCGTGAACTACCCATTTTAAAAACAATTAACACACTGGTTTGTCAAAAGTCGAAATAAACCCTAATAATGTTATTCAACATTATTTATGACCCACCTTCGAGAGGGTATTATACTTCTTACCTAACCAACCTAAGCGTGTCGACGAGAATCCAGAAACTATCGACAAGGACAGCCTGTACTGGCCGAGAGAGAAAGTTACATTTAGCAAAATTTGAGATTTTAAAAAAAGTTTATACCAAATAGCTGCTTTGTGTTACACTTTATGTTAAAAATAAAAACAGATTCGGAAAGTGGGTCAAATTCTGTAGTGCCCTATTTCAAAAAAAAATTTTTTACGTTTATTTTAACCAAAAATATTTGAAAAAAAAAATTGTTTAAACAATTTATTAATTTACAACTAAATAGTGCACTAGAACTTTTTAAGACCTTTCATATAAAAAAAGAATCATCTCAATATCTGCCATAGTTTTTGCGTTATTTGATATAAACTTTTACATTGGAACTTGGGTATGCCCAGAAACGCAAGGAACGGCCTTAACCAAATCAAATAAAATGTGCAGAATAATTTTGAATTCAGTTCAGCTAATTAACTTGCTTTTTTTGTCCTGAAAACTATAAAAATAGTTTGTTCAGTGGTTGTGTGGTAGCGTGTGTGATAAATATACTTACCACCACGAACACAAAAATAATAATAATTTTATTTTTATTGAAGTTAACGTGTCTCGACATCTATGGCCATTGACACGGGTACAAAAACATCTGGAATATTACATTATACATATAAGATGATCACATTACATAAGATAAATACAGTATTTTTTTTTAGAACGGACAATGTTACAATATTGTTATATACGATAATATAATCTACAATCTTTTAAAAAGTCAATTAGAGCACTGTACATATTTGGCGAACTAAGTATTTGTTTCAGGTTACCGTTTATATTAGGAGCTAATCTATATAGTATATAATAACTGCACTCGACGAGTAAGTGTTCTACTGTAAGGCGCTGATAATCACAATTTTGACAAGCAGGTGGGTTTTCGGAAGTCATCAGGTATCCGTGAGTGACGCGTGTGTGTCCTATTTGAAGTCTTCGAATTCTAAGTTTGTCCCTCCTAGTCATTGTAGGCATCTTAAATGAGTAAACAGTAGGATTGATTATAAGTTTTGAGTTTTGTTCATTCCAATGATTTTGCCATGTTTTGCAAGTGTTTTGTTTTATGGTTGCTGCTACATCTTTATGAAGTTGAATTTTTTCTAGGCTTAGGTCAGAGCAACTTGCTTTTCTTACTGCGATGTCTGCAGACTCATTTCCACGTATACCCACTGAAGATGGGGTCCAAAGAATGGTTATTGATGTTCCCCTGCTGTGGTTTTGATGACGGATATGTTGAATTTTTTGGACTATCGGATTTAACGAGTATATGTTAAATCCGATGTGTGAATACTACAAGTGGTTAGTAGTCGGTGTAGAGCTTAGGTTATGTTTTTAGTACAGACCGCACAGCCAGTATTCTTTTCATCTTTAGATGCGTCAGTATAGAGAACTTGATTGTACGTTTTGCATTTATTGCTTCTTGAAATAATTGTCTAAGGAGGTGATTAGGAGTGTCTTCTTTTTTATGTCTAATTAGACTAGTATTAAAAGCAGGTAGCTTATTGGTCCATGGAGGATTATTGGAAGTACTGATGGGGGTAGTTATATTCAAGTCTATAGCTGCTAGCAAAGGATTCACTAATTGTGGTAGGGGGTAAATACATCTGTCTCTATTTTCAGGAGCGTGGTGGGTGTTAACGAGCTTAAATACTGGGTTTTTTGGGTTAGCTGAAACTCTAGTGAAATAGGAAGAGAGTAAAAGCTGACGTCGTATGAAAAGAGGAGGTTACAAAGCTTCAATGCACATGCTTTCGGCGGGGCTAGATCGAAATGTACCTAGGCATATACGTAAGGAGGTCGTTTGTATTGAATTTAATGATTTAAAATAAGTTTTACAGGCGGTCATGTAAAACATGCATCCGTAATCTAATCTAGAGCGAATAAGAGCTCTATAGATTCTCAGTAACATATTTTCTTCAGCTTCCCATTGATGATGTGGAAGTCTTTTCAATATGTTTAGTTTACCAGCACAGTTGTCCTTTAGATTTTTTAAATGTATTTTCTAATTTAACTTCTGATCGAATATTAGCCCCAAGATTTTATGATTGTTTACTGTAGGTAAAGGAACATCGTTTAGATATATTTCCGGATTTGGAACGCTTTGTTTTTTGGTAAATCTTAGTAATTTAGATTTTGAGATGGAAAGTTTGATGCTATGTTGTGTGGACTAAGAATATACGTCGTTTACAGAATTTTGAATAAGATTTGATGTACTGGATATGCTTGCTCCACTACAGTAAATAAGTAGATCATCAGCTTACAGTAGAGCTTTTACCGGTTGACGAACTTCTTTAGAGATGTCATTAATTGCTAAGTTAAACAGAGTTGGACTTAAAACAGAGCCTTGAGGTATACCATTGAGTTGTTCGAGAAGATTTGACTAATCAACGTTTATTGCAACTTTAAATTTACGGTTATTTAAAAAGTTATCCAAAATTGAATAAAACGTAGAAAAGCTGTCAATAATATTTATTTTGTAAAAACGTAATTAATTCCTGAAGGGACGGTATTTTTTGTATATGTATCGCGAACCGAAGTAAATGGTGTCTAAAAGAATACTAAAAATTCAAACTAAATCAGAACACGCGTTCTTTGATTTTTAAAAGTTAAAATGAAGCTAAAACCATGTGCCAAAACGAGCTATCCAACAAGAAAAAAATGTTCTGGCTACTGTATCTGCTTCTTGATTGGGCATTGGAAAAGCTTACGGCCAACGCGTAAAACGGTCGACACATGTTAAGTGCTGTTTCATTCAGAAATCGGCATCACTATAATGTCTATGTGAACATCTCCGAATCGGCTGGAAGGTGGTAGGAAACTTCCAGTCGGTGAAACAATGTGGCGCGATATTTTTCATTTTTGGAACTGTAGACACGCTCGAGTCCATTTTCTTACATTTGATTTGATTGAAGGCCAAACATATCGCTGTATGATCATCTTCACAGAACTGTTGATTCCAGGATGTGCTAGATTATGCATGGTGCTAAAAATTGCCGTTCGGAGTGGTTTCGGTACAAATGGTCTGGCCGGAGATGTTGCTACGTCACAGTACAAACTAATGTTTTGTTCAGGAAATCGTATTTTCTTTAATTGCAATGATGTTTTCTCTCTTAAGTACGTTTTTAGTTCTGGATCTGATTTTTTTGCGAGAGCTAATTCCGTGATGTCGATATCTTTCTTGGTGCTATCTAATCAAGATAGTGTGTCTCCTACAATATTTTTTATTCCAGAAATGTGCTGAATGTTGGTGCAAAACTGTCCTATAAAATCTAAATGTCGAAATTGTCTAGGACTGCATTTGTCTAGCTTCTGTGTAAAGGCTAAGGTGACTGGTTTGTGATCAGTGTATATGGTTATGTCTTTGCCTTCGATCATATGTCTAAAATGTTTTATAGCTAAAAAGATATAGCCAATAATTTTCTGTCGTACGCACTATATTTCTTTTCACTAGGTGAGAATTTTTTGGAAAAGAAAGCTAAAGGTTTCATACCTGTATCCGTTTTTTGTTGTAATACAGCTCCAGCACAAAAATCGGAAGCATCACAAGTAGTGGATATATCAACATCGTTTTCAGGGTGGCTCAATAAAGTAGCGTAAACTAAACTACTTTTGCAGTCCTCAAAGGCTTAGATCCGCTGTGGTATCCAATTAATTGATGCTTTTCCTTTGACATTTCCTTTTAGGGAATCATGTAGTGGTGCTTAAAGCTCAGATGCATTGTGTATAAACCTTTGATATAAGTTCAACATACTTAGAAATCTACGCAAGTCTTTTACTGTTTTTGGATGAGTGAAATTTTGTACAGCTGCTACTTTTTCTTGAGAAAGTTTGAGTCCTGCTGCTGATACTGTATATCCCAAAAATGTAGTCTCGTTTTTGCTGAACTGACACTTTCTTGGATTAATCACAACGCCAAATTGTTTAAGTATTTAAAAAATTTCTTCTAAATGCGATATATGCTGTTCTTCGGATTCTGATGCAATGAGAATGTTACCTATATAGGCGTAGGCGAAATCAAGACCACGTAAAATTTTATCTATGAAAAGTTGGAAGGTCTGTCCTGAGTTTCTTAGACCAAAAGGCATATATAAATATTCGTACAGTCCAAATGGTGTAGTAACAGAAGTTTTTGGTATATCTTCCGTCGCTACTGGTATCTGGTTGTACGCTCTAACTAAATATATTGTAGAGAAAATGATCTTATTAGCTAGCTACTGACCCAAGTCTTCGATGTGTGGAATTGGATATCGATCTGGAATAGTCCTTTGGTTTAGACGTCGATAACCTTCACAGGGTCTCCATTTCCCACCTTTCTTCGGGACCATATGTAGTGGTGTAGACCAGTTACTTTTTGATGATCTTATGACACCTAGTAGCAGAAGATTTTTGAATTAATTTATTTAGCCCATTGCAATTTATCAGGTGCTAATCATCGAGGCTTAAAGAAAACGGGTGGACCTAGTGTTGTATCGATGTGGTGCTTGGTTTGATGTTGAATGTCTTTCAGAATACCGGCGGGTAGCGTGATTTTCGGATACTGAGCTAACAGCATATGGTAACGCGACACTTCCGCGATTGTCTTTATGCTGCTATCGAAACAATATTTAACGAGTCGCTTCGTTCGAAGAGTTGTAGTACTGTCTATTAAGCACTGGTTACCAATATCTACTAGGAGAGCGGAATGGGAAGTCAGCTCGTATAATAGGCTTTAAAATGTCCGTCACTACGAAACGCCACTTAAAATCACGCCTTAATCCGATATTTAATGTCAAGTTAACATAACCGTATGTTGCGATGAAATGAACTAATACGTAGAATAGGGTTGACATGGACAGCTTATGGAAAGCTAAGAGATATTTTCCAATCAGCTCTTCCCATCTGCTTGAAGAGAAAAGTCTTCGATCAATGTGTGCTGCCGGTTCTAACCTATGGTGCGGAGACGCTAATACTTACTGAGACGTCCGCAAACAAAATTCGAACAACGCAGAGGGCAATGGAATGGTCCATGTTGGGATTAACCCTGAGAGACCGAATACCCAACACAGAATTGCGCCGTAGATCGGGAGTAACCGACGCAATCAAAAGAATATCAACCTTAAAATGGAACTGGGCAGGGCACATCGCGAGAACGAAGGACGGCAGATGGACAAAACGCATTCTTGAGTGGAGACCCAGACAAGATGCCTTTAGGAATAGAGGACGACCACCAACAAGATGGACGGATGACCTGAAACGGACACATCAAAATTGGATGCAGGCGGCTCAGGACAGAAATTTGTGGGGTGAACTACGGGAGGCCTATGTTCAGCAGTGGACGAGTATGGGCTGAATGATGATGATGATGATGTTGCGATCACAGTGTCATTGACTGCGTATAGTTGATATGTAGCCTTTTCGTGCACGCCCCGTACATATTATCTGGGAAACACGCACAAATCTGCGCCGGTGTCGATTAGATATTGTTTTTTAGTTTCAAAGTCTGTTACGAAAAGGCGGCGAGACTTTGGGCTTGGATTTGCAGTTTTGGCACCTTACAACCTTTCATAAAGGCTTGCCTGGAGCTTAATATATTTTTATCTGACCAAATTTTTTTTAGAGTATGACCTGAGTTTACCCACGTTTCATCCTGGTAGACAATTGGCCTTCCTTCAGCCCGGAATTTTCGTATGGATCTTAGATAATTATTTCTCCAACATATTATCTCCTCCCGGTCAATCAAAAGTGATTTTCGGTCTGATTTCTTCCACCAGAAATTTAATTCTTTTAAAACTTGCCACA
Organism: Diabrotica balteata; assembly: GCA_918026665.1. Taxonomy (NCBI): domain Eukaryota; kingdom Metazoa; phylum Arthropoda; class Insecta; order Coleoptera; family Chrysomelidae; genus Diabrotica; species Diabrotica balteata. Next base: position 109,084,689 of record OU898281.1, on the reverse strand, counting down.
ATTTAGTTCGTCCGATATGAGACAAATCCGGATCGTCTCTAACTTCTTGTAAAATTTTATTTAGGTTTGGTATTTCTTTTTTGAAAAAAAAATCCTTGAATTTTCCTTCGAATACCATTTTTCGCAAATTCATTAATTTGAATAGGCTTTTTCCCTCTCTTTAAGTGTTCGTTTGTGTTTGGGTTAGCTAAACCGTGTTTTTTCTTTCTGATAGGAACCTATAGATAGTTGACTCCCTACGCTAGTCATGTTGACACAACTTTCGATGTTGCGAACAGTGTTTGTGGGATTCTGAGAAACCAGAGCATTGTGAACATTCAGGACAATAGTCTTCTCTCTTGGTGAATAGACAGACTTACTGACTGCACGCAACAGTACCGGTGGAAAACTTGATGATGTTGATGATGAAGCCATCACAAACAATCCAACAAAACGAGCACGTGCGAAAGGTACGTATATGTTCGTAGGTATATGGAATAAAAAATCACTCACGCACTGCATATAATTCGCAAAAGAAATATTTGAGACGATAATTACTGCCGTAGACGCGGAAACACCGACGAGCCGTAAATTACATACATTCAAAAACGTACTAAACAAAAAAATTGTTTTCGTGCGTAATAACTTCACCCTTTTAAGTTACGTTTCGAATATAAACTAAACAGACGATGCACTTGGCCAAAGCCGGCATCTTATACCCATTATATTATTAAAAATCTGGGGAATCCCATCCTAATTATCTTGCAACGGATAGTACCTTCGGATATGAATACCAGGTTTTCTAGTGAAGTGATTAAACGCGAAGATTAGTATTGAAATTTCCAAAGAGATAAGGTATTCTTATTTACAAAATTGTTAATGGTTAAATTATTATTTTTATTATTTTAAATATTATATTAAATATAATATACTAACCAACAATAGCCGTGAAAGTTTTAATTGTTTTTTGCTAAATATATTAGTATTAAAACATTATTAATATTAATATTAATTTTAATGAATAAACACCTCAGGAACGCCTATGATGATACAAATTTAACGACCGTTAAATCGTCGTTAAAGCGACGTCGGAATCATCATCTTCAAAATTTTCGTTATCGCTCGTGGAATCATGTTCTTTCTCATCATTTCTCTCTATCCCTTCTTTTGCCAGTCGGTATAATGTCCGTTTTTCAGGAAAAGTGTCCTCCACAGATTTCCGTTCTAATCCACTGTTATACATACTTTTTCTTTAGGTTCTATCTTCTGTTTTATTAATCGTTTAACTTTGTTTGCCAGTTTTCTTCGTTCTACATTTTCTTTTCAACAACCTTATCTTTCAATTCTTGAATTTCAGTTTTTTTATGTTTGACTGCGAAACACTTGGAATGGGTGATAAATCTTGGATTGTTATGTGAAGAGTATCCTGTTAAGTATTTTCTAGAAGGACCCGATGACAGTCTTTAGGTGGGTGATTTTGTTCACTTTCTAGGCTTTCTTCTAGATTATAATACGGATTGTTTTAAACAACCCAGCAACTTGAAAGTGCGTAAGGAGTCTTCCAGGATTTCGTTTTAACCAATTTTGAATCTCTTGGTTATAATAGATTTGTAGAGGACTAAAAAACCTCACGTCGAGTGGCTGCACACAGAGGGAACAGTGTGTTGGAAAGAGGAAAAGTACCATACCATTCTCTTTTACAACTTGTAAGACTTCCAGTCTCTTATGACTACTGTGGCCATCTAACAATAATAAGATGTTGTTCTCATTCGAAGCTTTGGTATAGTGAATAAAATGTTTGAGCCATTGAACAAAAATGTCTGAAGACATCCACACAAAAATAAATGCAGGTGGTACAAAAGTACCAATTGCATTCCTAAAACCTAAAAACCCTACATAATGGTATTGTTTATCTACTTTTACCTTAATATAAGTAAAAAGTAGAGTTTTTGAAATGTTTGCAATTATTATTCATTTTTCCTTTGATGGCATATAACATATGCACATTATGGCATACTGTGCCATCATTGGAATACATCTGCTATGCCGTCATAGGCAAGTACGCATCAGATTTAAAGCAATAGCATCACAATGGCAGAAATTAAAATTAATTGCCTACTAAAACTTAATACTAATCAAAATTGCATACTTACTTTGGATATTTTAACTTCAGACGAGAAGCGGCAAAAAACTGTTTGTGTTAATGTGCGTTATAATAGTTCAACACTCTATGCGCATGCCTATGCAGCCGATATCGTTCGACAGGAAACGATTTACAAATTACACGTGGTACGCCATCAAACATCAAACACGAGCGATGGAGAGACAAATGTTGGGTTTATCACTTAGAGATAGAAAACGTAACCAGTGGATCAGAACCAGAACAAAGACAGTAGACGCGATAGAACAAGCAGCAAAACTGAAATGGAAATGGGCTGGACACAATGAACGTCTCCAAGACGGACGATGGAACAATGCCATCGGAAAGTGGCGTCCATACAATGCAAAGAGATCCAGAGGCAGACCACAGATGGGGTGGAAATATGAGATCAGGAAACAAGGAGGTCCCACATGGCAGAGAACAGCTCAAGATAGGGAAAGATGGAGAGAACTGGGAGACCTATATCCAACAATGGAAGGATAGAGAATAGGTCAAAAAAAAAATGCCGTCAAAGGCAGCATATTTTCCCTACCAATTTCGCCCATTTTGATCAATTTCACCCCATGTTACGATGCTGAATTTAATTGTTTTATTTTAGAATACAATATTGCCATATGATGATATACTTTTTGCATATTTTGGTAAAAATGGTTGCATATATATGTGCATATTTCCCTATTTTTTTGTGGATCTCTCTTTATCTTTACTTGTCACTGTTCTATGATTTTCTCTGGATAAAGTTTTTAGATGTATATAGATAGTTGACAGCCTTTGTAAGACCTTTCTTTACTTTGGTATAGGTACTTCGTAGCAGCTTTCCCAAAAAATATTGCTTCTTAAAAAAATATTCCAATAATTCTTTGGAACAGCGTATCTTTTAATTAATAATTTTCTGTTCTTCACTGCATTTAATGAAATCTGGCTCAGAAAACTGATAATGCCTCCTTGAAATGTTTAGGCCTGCTGTTTTATTAGCTTTTCCTTTGTTCCGCTTTATAACGACTACGTATAGCTTTCATTTAGCAATATAACAAATTACGTTCGTATTTCAAAGTCGCTAATAGCTTTATAAATATTTTAATGTTGCTTCGTAGAAAATTAGTGGCTACTATCAATAATTTAGTTGAAAGAAATACTATTTTGCTGTACACTCATCGCATTGATTCCGTGACGCTTGACATGCGCCTTAATTGGGGTTAATTATTAAGATAGTCTTACAAACTAGTTAATATTTCTTGGCAGCTATTTTCATACTGCCGTGTGAGTTCGAAATACTTTTTCAAAGGCAAAGTTGATCGTTAAAAATGTAGAAAAGATTCACTTTTGGTACATTTCGTTCTTTTATAAAAATGGGTATGTATTTATTTTACTAAGCAATATAATTCCTTATTTTTTATGAAACTATACTATTCTTATTCATTAGCACATAATTTTTTTTGAAACTACACTATATCATGCTCTATATCAATAACAGATTTAACTACTTTATTTATTCTACTTTTATTTTTTCCCTATTGGTTTATATTTAACACTTTAAACGCCACGTGAGTTGTATTTAACTCACACCCTGTTTGAACAAGACGTTATGCGAATTAAATATAATTCCACAGACTGTTGAGATTCTATGCTCTGTGAAGTGAGTTTACTTCACAGTTTATATGTTATTGATACTCATATTATTTGTACATGGCCCCGTAGTCAGATTATTGAAATTAGCCTGTTGTTTTACATGCAAATTAATATAACAATATTCTTCTTCTCATGGCGCCATCTCCTTTCGAAGGTTGGCGATCCAAATGGCAATTGTGGTTTTGGAAACTGCTGCGCGAAAGATTTCTGCGGATTAGCGGTCGAACCATCTCCTTACGTCTTTCAGCCATGAGTTCTGGCGTCTTCCTACTGATCTTTTGCCCTGTACTCTTACTTTCAGTATAACTTGAAGTAATTCATATTTTTCGCCTCTCAACCCATAACCCAAGTATTGCATTTTTCTCTCTTTGATTATTCTCAGTAATTCTTTTTGTTTACGCATTCGACGAATTACCTCAAAATTGGTAACTCTTTGTACCCATGAAATTCTCAATATTCGTGTGTATATATACATCTCAAAAGCATGTATTCTTTTTTTCTATTTTAGAGTCCATTGTCCAACTTTCACAGCCATACAGTAAGACAGAAAAAAACGTAACATCTAATCATTCGGATTCTAAGCTGCAGACTAAGGTCTGATCTTCTAAAAAATGTTTTCATGCTCATGAATGTTTTCCTTGCTTGTTCGATTCTTAATAGTATTTCTTTTTTTGGATTACACTGAATATTGATATTGGCTCCCAAATATTTTATGGAATTTACCTGTTCTATCATTTGACCCTTGGCATACACATGTACGTTTATTGGTTTCTTTGAAAATACTAAAATTTTCGTTTTGGAAACGTTTAGATGTAAGCGGAACATTTCGCTGTGGTGAACTACCGCATTTATTACATTTTGTAGTTCATATGCGTTGCTTGCTATTAAGACAGTATCATCAGCATATCTGATGTTGTTTATGCTGATTCCATTAATCTTAACTCCGCCTTGGACCTGATCTAATGCTTCTCTGAATATAGACTCCGAATATAAATTAAACAGAAGGGGTGATAAGACGCAACCCTGTCTCACTCCTCGTCGGATTTGTATATCTTCGGATGTTGTGTGTTCTATTTCAATTGCTGGCGTTTGGCGTCAGTATAGTTCTGAGATAATTCGCAAGTCTTGTTCGTCAACTCCAGTTGTTCTCAGAATTTCGATCATCTTTTGATGGTTTTCAAAACTTCCATAAAATTTATTATATCTTATCACTACTGCAGCTTTGAGCGCCTTTCTCATGTGATCTATTTTTGGTATTTGTTTACAATTTATAGTCTTCAACTGAATAGGTTGTGGAGAGGAGAACTGTTTGTCTCAAGTTGGTCATTCAGAATTATGTACGTATTTTTTAAATTGTTAATTTCCATAAATTCTAATGAATATAGTTTAAGGTTTTTATTTAACACACTTAAGGATGTGAAGTGCGTATGTAGAATCTATTTTCTGTTATTGAAAGCCCTTTTATGTTCTGCTATAAGTCTGTTAAAAGTTCTACTAGTTTGACTGATGTAAGTTTTTGAAGTGTGGCTATTATTAATGTAATACCCGTTGAAACATCAGTTATTTTTACAAAATATAATTAACCCTGCATTAGTGTGCCTAAATAAATTAGCACAGAGGTGTTCCGGGATATGTCATACCCCAAACTAAACCAACACAGGAAGTTAAAATTTTTAAATGTAATCATTTAAAATGGTTAATTTTAGTCTTATATTTAAACGATAAACATCATTTATCCAACAAATTGCAATTAAACTTTGACGGTATACAAGGCAACTATCGAACACGGTGATTAATTTAATCTTGCCCAAGTACTTTCGATCAATAGATCATCTTCAGGAGCATTTCGTCAGTTGTGGCCTATCCGACATGAGTAGAATGTCATAAATGTAAATTTGGACATAACAATACAAAATACAATACACAAAGACAAACAGTCATCTCAATATTTCCGTCAGACCGGGAGCCCATTCTGTCTCCGGCTTCCATACAACATGTAGCTTCTCCTTTTCAAAAATTTTAAAGTGTTTGTTTGTCTTTGTGTATTATATTTTGTATTTTTATGTCCAAATTTACATTTATGACATTCTACTCATGTCGGATGGGCCACAACTGACGAAATGCCCCTGAAGATGATCTATTGATCGAAAGTACTTGGGCAAGATTAAATTAATCACCATGTTCGATAGTTGCCTTGTATACCGTCAAAGTTTAATTATTTAAACATTCAACCTTATATTGAATTGCAATTATGCTAGTAAAAAAACACGAGTGAATATGAATACACTCAGATATTATGAAACATTTTATTGATCACTCAACTCTAAATAAACTTATAGCCTAAGAAGCCTACAAACTAAAGAAGAAAATGTTCATAAAAATACATTTAAAAATAAAAAGTTACGACTCCTTAAAATTGTAGGAATTTTGTGTGTTCCAAACAAACTGGAGTATCACATCGCATGCATACAGTGTGTAAAAGCCAAATGGAATAAATTCATTATTTAGGTTACTGTACATATTTATAAAAACTCCCGAAACACGTCAAATTTAAATTATAACTTGACATTCTTTAACGTGAAAATACAACCCCTACCTTCAACCCCCTTAGAATGACAGGTACAACCCCCAATTTTTAAAATAGGAAGTACAGGCTTGTGATATATCGTTTAAAAGGTCTTTTCATTTTCCATTCAAAAATGTTGTCGCTATCAAGTTTATTAAGATTAATTAAGATAAAATAAATTAAAATCATGTGGTTACCGAAATTCGCTATAATACAATCAAAAATTAAAATGTAATGCAAAACGTAATAAAATGTAGAACACGAAAAAGAACTGTAAATGTTAATAAAGTAGATGTTTAAAATGTTCACCGCGAACGTCTTGGCAACATCCTAATCTCGAATAAAACTGTCTTCTAACATTATTTATCATAACAGGCGTGATCGACTTAATCGCAAGCGTTATTCGTTCTTTTTAGTCATTTAAATCAAAATGTTTAGTTTTGTACACATGGCTCTTCACATATCCCCATAAAAAGAAATCTAATAATGTAAGATCAGGTGATCGCGCTGGCCATTCAATCGATCCTCGCCTCCCTATCCATCGATTGGGAAATATTGTATCGAGGTACTGCCGGACATTAAGTTGGTAATGTGGTGGTGCTCCATCCTGCTGAAACCATATCGTATTCGCTGGAACTTGAAGGTTTTCTGGATCAGGATATAAATTTGCCAACGTTGGAATACATGACGGGCATAGTCATTTTGAAGTAGTGCCAAATAATTGTTGCCATTCAAGTTGCCCTCAATGAAAAAGAGACCAATGATATTGTTTCCTACAAACCCTGTCCAAACATTAACCTTTGGAGGGTAATGAGTGTGTTCTTCTCTCATCCAGTGAGGATTTTCCGTGGCCCAGTAGCGGCAATTTTGCCGATTAGCATGACCGTTAAGTGAAAAAGTACACTCATCAGAAAACACAACGTCTTCTAATTGGATAATATTGTTATCCAACATGTCCATCATTTGCTCACAAAAAAAAGTCATCATATCAAAATCGTCTTCCATGAGCTCCTGAGTAGGTATCATCTTTGGGATGCAATTTATTTTCTTTTAATATGTTTACTATCGATGTATGGCTAGTATTGAATGTAGTGGATGTCTGTCTACTTGATGTATGTGGATTTTTCTGAAACTCAAGCAACACATCTAATTTGAATTCATCACTCAGTGCATTGGCAGCTGCTTTTTTATCTGCCTTACATGACCAAACTCGCGAAACTGCTTCTCTATTTTACTTATTGTTCCTTGGGATATAGGCGGTAAATCAGGAAATTTCTCATGAAATAGGCGAGTTACTTCCTGTTGTGTTCGGGTGTATATCTCTGTAACCAATCATTTGTAAAACTGTTATTTTATGCATTTCCGTTAATCTAAATTTCCATTTTTCAGAATTGAATTGAACGAACTTTTTACTTAAATTAAAATACTGACAACTTAAATAAAACAATTTACTAATGCGTGTTAAAATAACAGTTGTCACAGAAATTCTTTAAAGTTTTTTAATGGTTACCATCTAAAAAACACATTGCTATGGTTTTTGTTCACTTTCTCATTATCAAGACCTAAACGGGAAATAAGTTTTGAGTACATTTTAGCGAATTTCGGTAACCACATGATTTTAATTTATTTTATCTTAATTAATCTTAATAAACTTGAAAGCGACAACATTTTTGAATAGAGAATAAAGACCTTTTAAACTATATATCACAAGCCTATACTTCCTATTATAAAAATTGGGGGTTGTACTTGTCATTCTAAGGGGTTGAAGCTAGGGGTTGCATTTTTACGTTAAAGAATGTCAAGTTATAATTTAAATTTGATGTGTTTCGGGATTTTTTATAAATATGTACAGTAACCTAAATAATGAATTTATTCCATTTGGCTTTTACACACTGTATGTAAAAAGTCTGCCTTTTTTTATTTCTTGGAGAAACAGAATATCTACTGCTTGTTCTACGCCGCTTTGGTCCCAACTGATGTACCTCTGGTTGCTAATTATCACATAGTGGTTGACGCAAGGAAGGGTTTTGTCTTCGTTGGTTTCGAAACTCAGAAATCAGTTGCACACCCAGTTCTTTCAAAAAATTCGTCTTTTTAATTTATTGTTTTTTGTCTTGAGCATTCACTTTAGCTGTGTTAAAAAACGAAAAAATTGTGTCGAAGTCCAAAGACGACTATTTCTTGATACGCTGTAATTAGCAGATAGCTCATCCAAAGTGTCTACACCGCCTTTGGTTGATTGTAAAAGTCGATAATTTTAGGTAATTTCTTTTCATTAGTTTTTTCAATCTTAGTTTCATCATGATGCAATGTAGAAAAAAAGATTACATTTTTTGACTTTTTTGGCACATATAATATAGTCGTTATATCTTCTTTGATAACAAATTTTGAACTGCCTATTTCTTTTTCCCGGGTGTTGGAATGTTGGAACAGAACAGAAGTGCTGTTGGAATTTGCATTTTGTTCTTCCTAACTGTCTTAACCGATGTAAGATAATGAGTCGAAAGTAGATTGATCATGAGCGGATAAATGGTAAACCAGTTATCGAAAGTAATATTAGGTTTAGTATCAGCAACTGGCCCAATCAAACGTTCAACTATGTTTTGCGGATTATTACTTTCTCGGAAAGGTCCTTTTGGCTGTGTGACGACCATCGAGCAAAAAAACAAAAGAGGGAATGTAAAGGTAGTGGGGGCAAACATATGGTTAGACAGGAAGTGCGATCTTTAGAGGCCACATTCAACAAGGAAAGAGAGTCTCTCTCCTTGTTTGATATCAAATTTAGTTGGGTTATGTTATTTTTTGTCCCAAATGTCACATGAAATCTTATTTATATTGAAGTTTTTTAGTAATTGTGTCGCATTTTAGACTATTATCGTTAATAATTAATTAAAACTTTCTCGTCTAAGACACATTCTGAAAAATATTATATAGCTACTGTTGATAAGTGTCGGAAAATTTAAATTTGGCGCATTCGCATTTCCGGATATGTCCTCCATCAGAGGCCACTTTTTTGGTCTCCTTTTCATAAGAATTAGATTCCCTCTTTTGTCTTTTTGCTCGATGGTGCCGACGTATACTTTTAGTATATACTAATACGATAATACAAATGCTAAGTTTTAGCATTTGTATTATCGTATTAGTATTAGTATACTTCCATGTTTAGCACCGATCGATGAGAGGTTCAATTTTGAGAAGTCTATCATCTCTTGGGCACTCACTCTTATTAGAAAAATGCCACGTGCGTAATATTAGTTCGAAATCTATTTCTTCATCTATATTTTTTGATATCATTGGCATACAGAAGTGATTCTCAACCAGTGGGACGTACTATTACTAATGTGAGGGGGGGAGGGCGTGAACCTATCCGAAAAAAAAAAACACTAACAACATTGACTAATTTACTAAAATCAAAGCAAAACAAAGTTTTGCAAAGCAAAGTTTATCGAAGCAGGGTGTAATATAAAAAATGGACGCTCTCAGTTCTTTTTCTACGATTACCTGCGATCTAATATTTGGTCTTTAAAACAGCTACCGCGAAAAATCCTGTTTCGTAAAAGTAGGATATTAAAAACGGTAATAGTATACGGAAGGCTGTGGTTTTTGGTGCAAAAAACTCATCATTTACCCCTGCCAAAAATTCAAAGAGGAATTTATTAATAAACTGTTTGTTGACTTCGACATTTGCCGTGAAGTCTATGAAGGTATTTTCTTCGGCAGTAGAGGGTCCTTCGGGTGAAATTTGACACTTATTCCTAACCCACTCGTAACTAAGTAATAATTTGTCGTTAGCAAAAAATATCTTAATTTTTTTTTCAGCATTGATAAAATAATTTTCAATGATTACAAAAACAAGTATCGCGTGTTGTTTTTCCTCAACCTTATAAGTTTTAATACATTCATTCACATTTCCAAACAATTCTAAGTTTTTTGCTTTAAATTTCTGCTCCACAATTCCAATTTGCTAAAAAAGTCATTCAATATAATGTGTATTGGCTCCTTCAAGCTGAAGGTTCAAAATATTTAGTTTCTCGAATATGTCAACCAAGTATAAATTTCATCAAAAAAAAAAACCATCTTGAAACATCTCGTTGTCCGGTCTATTTATTCTTTTAGAAAAAAACGGCGATTTCATGTCTTAATTCAAAATCACGCTGTAAAAATTTTACACGTAATAACCATCTTGCCTCACAATAAAATAACTTAACCATAGTTAGCACAATATTCAGGCTAGGAGATTCTTCTTTGGAAGCCAGAGCTTTTCTGTGGATCAGAGAGTGTGTCCATATACACATTGAAGACTTTTGTTTCACAAGCGCTTGTAGAGTTTGAAATTTTCCGGACACTACACAAGCACTATCGGTGCATATTTCCACGCAATTTCTCCACTCTATTTTTGCTTCATTTATTATTATTATTATTATTATTATTATATAACAAATAAGGGCAGAGGAGCGAGCTCCTATTATGCCCAAAAAGCAAAAATAAACAAAAATAAAATATATCCTTATAAAACTAATACTAATTATAAAGTTAAGTACAGTTAAACAAATTAACAAAAATTTAATTGTGACACAATAAATAAATAAATAATGCTGTCCGAGAAAAAATATCCTATCCTATAAAAGAAATAATGTGCTGTCAAGTTTATTTTTAAAGATGTTAACACTAGCTGCCGATATGGTGTCATGATCCAAATTGTTCCAGATATTAAAGATTCTGTTTGGCAAGAAGTTCGCCCTGGACCTTGCAGTAGTTTGTTCCCTCTTTAATTTGTATCGATGGCCTCTTAATCTATCGTCTTCATTCAAAGTGAATATGTTGTTTAGGTTCCCAAAATTATGTTTTAAAATACGGAAGGACATAATTAGGTCACCTCGAAGACGTCGCTGCTCGAATGTCGTAAGATGAGCCATGAATAGTCTATCTTCATAGTTAGGTCTTACACGGCCGTATGCCAGTCTTGTGGCTTTACGCTGAACGTTTTCAAGTAGGATGTTATCGCGACTAAGATCTGGATTCCACACTGGTCCGGCAAACTTAAGAATAGGTCTAACGTATATTGAGTAAAGTTTACTAACAGAGGTTAGAGATATGCGTGCAAAACATTTACGGATCAAAAACAGTTTCGAGTTAGCACGTTTACACACCGACACTATGTGATCAGACCAATTTAAGTCACTATTAATTATCACTCCGAGATCGTTGTGTGAGGTTACAGAGTTTAAAGGATGTTCATTAATTAAGTACGGCAGTGATGGGTTATTTTTGCCGATATGTAAAACAACGCATTTTTCAATGTTAAGCGGAAGTAACCATTCTGAGGACCATTTGAATATTGCGTCAAGATCTTGTTGAAGAATATGTTGGTTAATAGTTGGATTCACATATAACTTCGTGTCATCGGCGTAAATGGAAACCTTACTGGATACAATGAGCGGAAGATCACTAGTGTAGACACAAAAAAGTAGCGGTCCAAGTACTGATCCTTGTGGAACTCCACTCTTGACTGGCTTATCTAGTGAATGGTCTTCCCCAACACGAACCCTGAAGTATCTGTCGGATAGAAAATCTTGTATCCAAATGTTTAACTTTCCGCGGATACCATAGTGATCCAATTTAGCTAGTAATCGACGTTTTGGAACACGATCGAAAGCTTTGGAGAAGTCTAAGTAAACTACATCGACAGGATTCCGATTGTTTAAAGATAATGACCAATTATTTACACAATGAAGTAAGTTTGTGATCGTAGAACGACGTTTGATAAATCCATGCTGTTGGTGAGGGATGACATTTTCTTGAAGAAGGAACTCGGACATAGCTACCGAAATAATCGATTCCATGACCTTGCCGACAATAGGAACCAGGCTGATTGGACGATAATTATTGCAATCAAGTTTATTACCTTTCTTGAATACAGGAGTAACAGAAGCCAATTTCCAGGACGAGGGGAGGGAACCTTGATTAAAAGAAGCAGTCATTATGAGAGATATAGGGATGGCGACAGAATCTGCACATTGTTTGAGGAAAAAAGAGGTGAGTCCGTCTAATCCAGGTGATGAATTATTTCGCAGTTTCCTTGAATGAAGTTTAATTTCATCCGGTGTGAAAGATATATTTTCAAGAGTTTTAGACAAACGAGGGCACATTATTTGAGGAATGGTATCGTTAGATTCATCTGTAAAAACTTGAGAAAAGAATAACGATAAACATTCCGAAAATTTGTTATTCGAAGAACATAAAGACCCATCAGCTTTTTGAAGCAATGGTATGGAAACTTTAGAAGATAAAGATGTACGAATGTACCGATAAACTTTTTTACTATTACCACTTGCAATGATAGATTCTTCAAATTCTGTTCTTAACTTTAGCAAAGATTGTTTGACTCTGTTAGAAAAATTACGGTGGGCGAAAAAAATCATCAGGGGAACTAGTGAGTTTATATCTTCGCCAAAGCTTTCGCTTATGTCGAATTAAATGAGTAGCTGAGAGGTTAATCCAAGGTTTTAGTCGATTTCTATATTTATATTTATGTAATCATTTAAGATAGACATCACAATCATCGATAATTAACGACGACAAGGCAAGTATATCTTGGTTACTAAGAATCCTATAGCAAATAAGGAACAGGAAACAGCCTTTTGAAGTCATATCTTAGAGCGTGTTTATAGCTTCACATACCTTGACTTGCTAGTGACTAATACCAACAAAATAAGCGAACAAATTAAAAGACACATAAACTTTACAAATAGGGTATACTATAGATTCAAAAAGCAATTCCACCCAAGAAATATCCAAAGAAAAACTAAAATTATTATATACAAAATACTGCTGGACACTAACGCAAAAGGATGAAAGACTTCTGGGAATATTCGAGCGTAAGATACTCTTTAAAATATTTTGGAGAAATAAACGATCAAGGGCAGTGGCGCGAAAAATATAATTTCGAATTATACCAATTCTTTAATGAACCATATTACGTAACGTTCATTAAAACGCAGTGACTTAGATGGGCTGGACACATAATACGAATGCCTGAAAATATGATTGCTAAAAAGTTAACGACACTTATAGAAACAAGAAGCAGAGGCCGACGGCGAATTAAGTGGTTAGATGGAATTGAAACCGACTTAGGGATACTAGAGATCAGAAGATGGCAATACGTTGTCAGAAACCGAACAGAATGTCGACGAATTTTAGAGCAGGCCAGGATCCACAGAGGATTGTCGAACCAAAGATAATGACTATTAGATGCTTAAGTTACTTTAATGAATGTACATAATTGAATTAAATTTGTAGGGATCCACCCCTAACGTTTCTTCTTGTGTCACTGCTTAACTTTATTTTCCAATCCTTATTTGGCGGAGAACCAAGCATGAACTTTAAGCCGCTAAAGGTACCTATACAAAGTCAAAAAACTGCAAGAGACACGTTTTGTGTATAGTCCAAGTGATCGTGCCAGTTCAACTTCGTGTCAAGGATCGCATTTAAATATTTATCAGTCTTGTGACCATAAATTTAGGTGTATCCGGATTGCAGGAGATCCATCATATGAATCCTATGATTTTGTAGGTATTACCAAAGGTGACACTGCTAAACCAAAAGGCCACAAGAGAATTTTTTGTGCATATTTTAAGTGACCTTGCGACTTCAAGAATCGCTAAATATTTAGCATAAATTTTAGGTTTTCTTTTTAAAATCTATTAACTCACCATCTGGTCGCCGTACTGCGTATAGCCAGCCTCCTGGCTCTCCTGAAACTAGTGCTGCTTGCGAATACTACTTTATCTATTCGCAATAATTCTGCTATCTTTTTCTCCGGCCTTTAGAAAGCTCCGCTCATACTATCTCTGGAGTTTTTTATAAACCGCAATGTCTTATTTTTATGTGCATTTTAACAAGAAGCACCAGTAAAAGTCATCTAGGGTAAAATTATCAAATTGCACGTTTTGTAAGCAATAATTTGTTTATCAATCGAGTTATAATCAATGTTTAATTCTTAATAATTTCATTTTTTTTAGACAGGAATTGTACCCCTCCAGCCATAGATGAATTTCCAAAAGATTTATTTTCAAGAACAACTCGTCAACATGGAGCTGTACTGATCCATATATTCGTTACCATATATCTTTTTACTGCTTTAGCCATGATTTGCGACGAGTATTTCGTGCCAGCAGTAGAAAGAATATGTCACGGTAAGTTATATTAAGACGTTTAAATTGAATTTTTAAAAATCTAATTTAAATCTTCTTGAAGCCCATTATAATGTTTTTTTGTTATTGTACTGGGATTATTTTTTCTTGCATTTAGCAGAAATTTAAGACTTGAGACCTATTTTTGAGATGGTTTTATTATGCTAAATTGATATATCGTCAATATTGTTGGCATTAACCCAATTTACTTAACATTGAATGTCCTATTACATATTGTATTAAGACAATGCCACAGCGTGTAAATAGTCAATAATTTGTGTCCAGTCTTGTGGGAATGCGAATTTTCTTACTTGAATAAGTAATTCGATAAAGGAGTCAATAAAGCAAATCATTTCTGCCATTACTTTTTCCAACACTGTTGAATAATTAATATTTAGCTTTCGTAGATATCTAACGTAAATTAGAATCATTTGTCGTCATATTTTTAAAAGAATTAGAATAACAATGTTACTAAAACAATAATAACACGTGTTACATATTACGTAATAAATTATAAATAGTTAACGTATAAAAAACTCCAGATTACAAATTATATTCGTAGCAAGGGATATACAAGTCGGTATGGAATCGGTTAATTATTCTACTTCTTCTTTTAGTACCTTGTCATTATAGAACGTTCGTTCACGCAGTTTTAAATCTATCATATTATAATGTTTTTATTATTTCTAATTTATTGTTCTTATTTTAATTTACTAAAGAAGGTTCAATATTTATAACACATCGAATTCAGAATTTGAACACTCTTCCTGCCTTGTCACTCTATAGTCTATATCTCGTTCCGTTGTTTCTTTACTGCAGATAATACTTCCCAAATATTTGTACTCGTAGCACCTTTTCATTTGTCTAATTTCCAAATCCGGGTCTTCGTCTTCACTGCCTGTTCGCATATATTCTGTTTTTGACATATTCATACTAATCACCCATTTTTAGTATTCATTTTTGAGCTTTCTAAGCATATAATCTGCATCTTCTTCATAGCTTGCAATTAGTACTTGATCATCTGCAAAGAACAGCGTTGTCAGATAATGGTTGTTAAGCTTCAAACCCATTCCCGCACATTTTTGTCTCCATTGGTGCAGTGCTTCTTGGATATATATTTTCAATGGGGTGGGGAAAAGACAACATCCTTGTCTTAAGCCTTTCGTTACTGTAAATACCCTTGAGAAAGTATTTCCTGTTTTTACAGTGCTTTGAGGATATTTATAGATGCACTAAATAAGAGTTTTAAAGGAACTGTATCATAAGCCTTCTCCAGATCTATAAATACCAGATGCGTAGGGCGGTTTTGAGCTGTTTGTTTTTCAATTACTTGTTGAAGGGTAAATGTGTTGTCCACGCACGATCTTTCTGCTCTGAAGCCGCTTTGTTCTTCAATTTCTTTATATTCCTCTTCTATTCTTCTTTTCTATTCAACGCTAATGCCTCTGTAATTTCCGCACTCTTTCCTGTCTCCCTTTTTAGAAATGGGACTATTTGGGCCAAATTTCAATCGCCTGGAATCGTTTGGCCTTCAATTAAGCATTTATTAAAAATATTCACTAAGCTTTCCAAAAGATCATCCGGTCCATGTTTCATCAACTTGATTTGAATGTCTTCAGACCCGGGTGTTTTTCCATTTTTCATTTGTTTCAATTCTTTTTTCAGTTCTTCTTTGTTTATCTTATGCACCTCTGAGTTTTCTGTCATTGAGATATGGTCAGGTCTTTCCATAAATTCGTGCCTACTTTCTGTTAATAACCACTCAGGATTTTTTCTTTTGTCAGCTTCTTCGTACCCCAATGCCTCTTTGGCCGCCTGATGAATGCAATTTTTTATATCTTGATATTCTTTTTCGGTTTCTCTTCGAGTTAAGTAAGTTAGTTTTGAGGCTAGTCTAAGTTTGTAGAGGAATTGTACTGATTCTTGTTTTAGGCTATCAATATTATATCTTATCTTTGTGGAAGCTGCTTCCTTCTACTGTTCAATTTTGTTCTTGTTTACTTTCCTGTAGTGTATGGTTATTTTTGCGACCACCATATAGTGTTCAGATCGGCATTCGGCACCACGTTACACCCTTACGTCATTTGTTTGAAGCCTTTTGTTTTCTGGTTGAA
The DNA here is from genome assembly GCA_918026665.1 of Diabrotica balteata. Lineage (NCBI taxonomy): Eukaryota > Metazoa > Arthropoda > Insecta > Coleoptera > Chrysomelidae > Diabrotica > Diabrotica balteata. Next base: position 109,068,048 of record OU898281.1, on the reverse strand, counting down.
TGAGATAGTCGATTATAGATTTTTTATCTTTTTCTTTGGTTGTTCCCAGGTAAAATTATTAACAATTTATAACACTTACAAATCTAATTTATTTAAAGATTATTTATAATAATTTATCTTACAATAATCATTTATTATTACGATCGTTACATTTAAATACCCGATCGCGATTTTCTTTTCTGGCTGCTCTTCCAATTAAAGCTTCGGTTTTATATATAAAATGCCGTTATCTAGAAGGATCTGGCAATGAATCGATGACCTTCCACCCATTAGACGACAAGGTGACTCATGGACTGGTCTTGAAGGTAAAGATGGGAGTATTCGAATACTGGAATCGAGTAGTATCCTATTCCTTCCAGAATCAATTGTACTCGAGTACTCGAACTGGAAACCGATTGAGTACTAAGTACTGAATTAACTGAATACCTGCCGAATCACGCCGATTATAGAACAGTCAGAAATTACACTAATGTTCGGGTTATTCGGAATTTATCCGTTCCTGGGACCTCGGTTCCATCTGAAAGAATCTTCTCGAATGCAGGGCAATTAACGAATGATCGTCGAAACCGACTATTGCCAAAAAACTTGGACAAAATTATATTTTTAAACAGTTTTATTCTTAATGTTTCTGTTTTATTTTTTTGTAATATATTCTAGAATGTTTTTTTTTATATTTATTCTTAATTTTTATTTTTAATGTTCATTTAATATTTGAACTCTTTTTTATTTTTTAGACAATAGTAGAATACTGAAAATTTTGTTCTTAGCTAAATAATTACTTTAATTATGCCAAAAACTATCTAAAATATTTGTATTTGTTTGTCAAAATTATATTTATGATAAAATAAAAAAAAACATACGCAAAAACACAAATAAATGAAAAATCATAGATAAAGATTGACAACCCAACTATTAATTCAAAATCTGATATCCACAGTACTCGGTACTCAGTACTCAATAAAGTATCCGATTCCTTACTGCACTTGATTCCACGGTAACCGATTCCCATAAGTAATCGATTCTGACCATCACTATCCTAGTCTTCCTAGGGAAATCTCTAGTCCCTTCGCGGCGAAGGGACTAGAGATTTCTGCCCATAGGTAAACAGGTATTTCAACTGAGCGCCGAAATTACTAGAAATAGAAAAGAATTAGTCATAATATATTTACAGTTTTATACGCCATAATATTTATTATCGTAACAATATTCTTAACTTAGACGGAAATGGAATTTGTTACAACGTTGGACTTAGTCTTTCTTATTTGTTGTCAGTGATTTGACCGCATGACTGGCTAACATCTACATATAATGTGAAGACCATCGAACTATATCCCTAATGAGTCATGCCGCTCAAGATTTTTATGCGAATAATTTATAACCGAATTTGTACAATACGTGTGAAGAATACCTGAGTCATTCTCAATGTGGTTTTAGAAAGGGTACACGCACTAGAGAAGCAATTATGGGATTGACACTGATGGCAGAAAAGTATTTTAAATACGGTTTATTTTAAAAAACGGCTGTATGTGTTAAAAATATCCAGTATTACTGAATTTTTCAGTAATGACAACAGAACTACTATTAACTCTTTAAACTACGAGAAAACGATTATATTTAGTCTTTTAGAGGACAGAATCACTACCGCATTAAAACATTAATTTGAACATTTTTTAACTTCGTAAATACTTTCAATTATTTATTGATTAATTTGGAAATAATCCCCATAAAAACAACAACAATATATCTTGAATTTCAGTAAAAATAATTAAAGTTTGAATTAAACCATAACATAACCTTAAAATATGAACATTCATCGTAAATATCTTAATCCTTTGATATTCTTACCTCACAAATTCACGAATAACAAATAATACCAATCTCCCAAAATGAATGTTCATAACCAATAGTCCATTATGGCCAGCGATCAGGATCATCTTCAGATAAAGCCTGCACCAAAGGCGGACGATAACAACGCATCTTCATTTTCTTTAACATATAATGAAAACTGCTATTCTGTTAGATTTAAGAAAATTGCAATTTTTCAAATATTTCTTGTACCCCGTGGTAAATATTGTATTTTTGTGGGTCCCATTTTTCTTCTTCATCGGGTTTTATTTAAACACCTTGTGATTTAGGAAATATTTATTTTATTCATGTGGTTATAAGTAACAATATCTCCTATAAAGATATTGTTATTAAAAAATAATATATTTATACTTATTTTAGTTCTGAAAATACCACATGACATAGGCGGAGCAACTTTTATGGCAACAGCCACTTCTTCCCCAGAGTTGTTTGTCAATATTGTGGGTACTTTTATTACTGAAGGAGACATCGGTTTGGGAACCATCGTGGGTTCGGCAGTGTTTAACATTTTAGCAGTAACGGCTTGCTGTGGATTCACAACAGCAGTGGTATGTATACTTGTTTCCAGATTATTAATATGTACTTATAACCATGACTGGGATATATAATGCCAAACATTTCGGCTACAACAAATAATGGAAGTAACCGATACATGTTCTTATTGCTTCAATGTGCAACGTTTTCATTTTTTTAGTTAGATTGCCCTAAGATTTTAAATCTGCTGTATTACATTATCTTGTAAACTACTTATATTTCGTCGAATTACGACTTAGTTTCTAAATAATTTATGTTTATTTTTTTTTTAATTATGTATTACTTTTGT
>OU898281.1:108988119-109064859 GCA_918026665.1 Diabrotica balteata | reverse complement strand
TGGTTCAACCGTCCAACCCTCCGTCCAATACTATCGTCAATACTTACCGTCCTACGTAAGTACTTATACGATACAGTCTGCACAATATCCCTTTCATCAACAGCAATATTTCGATTTAGCACCAGATTAGTTATTATTTGCGTCTTGTTCATGTTAATCTTTAGTCCGACCTCCTAGGAAGCGTGATATCATTTTTGAAACATTATTACTGCATCATCCATACGATCGGCTATAAGGACGATGCCATCTGTAAATCTCAAATGACTGAGCTTCTCTCTCTCCATTTATGATGATACCATGCTCTTTCAAATGTGCCTTCTTACAAGAATGTTCTAACAGCGTCGTGAATAGTTTTGGAGAGACGGTGTCTATCTACTTGCCGTTCTCCTCGCTGTATATAGAATTTTTTATTCGTTTCTTGTTCAGATAGTCTTACGCTAGCTGTGACATTTTGGCAGATATTTTTAATTATGTTTGTGTAGCGATGGTCTATTCGGCATTCAGTCAATGCTTTTAACATTTTCTGATGACTTATGGTGTCAAATGCTTTCTCGTTCACAAATATTAGTGCCAATAGTGTGTTCTGCAGACTTCCGTATTAGGTTTATTATTACTAGTAAGGGGCCTTTAGTGCAATATCCCGATCTAAATCCAGCTTGTTCTTTAGGCTGATAGAAGTCAAACTTAGCGCCTAGACTTTTTTTGATAATTTTTGTGAAAAGTTTATGTATGTGTGAAAGCAAACTGATATGACCGTAGTTTTTTGGATCTGTTATGTCTTCTTGCCTCACATTATATTCATATTATACTTAACTAATTATCTAATAATGCGATTAGTCGTTAGTTATCTAAACACGTATTTTTTCTTTTTTAATTTTAAAATCCACAGTTTTTTATATCTACTTTTATATTTTGAACAATTGAATCAGTAATTAAAAAAAAATACGAGTGACATATTCCTGTAAATTTACAGGAGAGCAAAAAAAACTAAATAGTTTAAAAAGATTGATGAAATGGATAACCTCAAAACCCCAAGTGATATTGTAATTTTGTTCCTAATCATAATGATTCTTTCCATAATCTTTTCGGAAAAAGTAAAGACTAATGTTGTTTTTACATGAAACGAAAAAAAACAGAAATACAAACACTTATATCTTTATTTCGAAAGTATAGTAATTACAAAAACTGGTAATAATTAAAATATAACCATATATGGAACAATATTAAATTCATTATCAGACTTAGGAGCTACATCGCTTGCCCATTGGTAGGCCACTGGAAAATTTCATCGTAAAATGATTTATATTCTTCTGAAATGCTGGTTTGAACTTGCTTGACATTTGCAATTTTTCAGGACTAATGGCTACAGCATTACTTGGGTAAGCTAATGATGTTGGTAGCAACACGGGACGTTTGATTTTAGAAAGACGAAACCTATGACCGAGTGAAACCGTCAATGAAATCGTGAATCACAACTGTACCTTTTGCATGCTTCTCGTATTCAAACGACATATACGACGATAAAGAGAAGGTTTTTTTTAGTTGCTTTGGTACCTTTGAACCTAGGCATACATTGGAGAGGCAGTTTTGCTTGTAATATGTTGGCCACCTTTTACGATAATCCAATATTTCACATGTCTTCCTTACAAAAACGAAAACATGTGTCCCTGCTCCAGCCATAATAGTTATATATTGTTCTGGCACATAAATTTTGTTCTTAACTTTTTATTTCAGCATCATAAAGAAAAATGAATGTACTGTGATGGATTATCTGCCTGTATCTGTCAATGAGAGCAACAACCAGATCATCGTATAGTTCTTATTTTGTCCAGGACAGTTGTCGCTGAACAAAAATACTTCTTGTACGTTGTCGGGTCTAAAAGTTTCAAAATAATGGGATAATGGAACAAACTTCATTAGCCCTTTTATTGGCTTGGCCTTCATAATAAACGTACTACACAAATTCCTTGGTTTTTTACACTAAAGCAGTTCACCCATAGTTGACACAAATAAAATATCTCTTGCATCAAAAGTTATCTTATGAAATTTCTTGGGCCTTCTTTTATGAACGGCTAGTTCGGCTTCTGCGGTACGTTTGGCATATGTCCATGTACTGGCTGTTAATTTTTGTAAACAATTCTTGGCACATAATACAGATATCAATCTGGGGTCTACTAAAATGATCTGAAAAAAAAAACCTATTTTAAAAATATTTTTCGTAGTATTTATACTTAACATCCACAATTGGATGTTTTCCTTAAAAGAGGCTGCATGGTTTTGACATCTAGGTGTCCATTAAGCTACTCCATTTTTTAACTTGGATAGTGCGTCTGTTTTCTAGGAAATGACAAAATAGAATCATAAATGAACTTACGAACTTCAGGGAATTTGGTATTCCATTTAGGGTGTTGCTCTCGGGGCAATCACGGGGGTCAAAGACTTAAGAAGCAAGCTGCAAATTTTTTCTACACAACTTTCTTTTATCTGATAAATTTAAGTAAAAGCCTTCTTACGGACTTCTCGGTCTTGTTTTCTTTTGAAAGATGCTAGGTGAATTGAAAAACTTTTAACATTGCACCTTTTTTTCGAGCGGGGTGTCTCTGAACAGACGCCTTTTCGATATTTTTCTGCAAGAATATATCTTGCTCATTTTTGGTAGAAAAGTTGTCTGGTTTCTCAACACAAAAAGCCAATTCTTCTTTAGACAATTTTTGGAAACATTTTGCTATGCATCTGAAAGAAAATAGATTTTTAATTAATGATAAAATTTCTGGCACACTAGAACACAAAATGTGTTTGTTGCTAATAACTCGTGTATAGTTATTAATATTACAAAAAATGACAATTTTTATCCTTGTAACAAGTGTTTATTGAACTGACACTAAGTTTATATTTTTAAAATTTTCAGAACAAAAACCTTAACGACAATATTACATTAGGTACTAAGTTTGTTTAATGGAACTGCGAGAAAAAAATATGCATAACAGCACAAATTATTTCTTTTGTATTTATGTGGACTGCATATGTCTAGACTCGTATTGTTCTTGCACATACCTTCAATTTTGGTTGTAGAAAACAAAACATGAGTTTATCTTAGAGGAGTCAATTTCGCTCAAAAAATTTTACGCATGTTTTAAAATGACCGATTCAATTGTATTTCATATATAATAATTGGATTTTTTTTTTTTTTTTTTTTATTAAGTAAACCGCGTCAACCATGAAAGGTTATTGGCGGGAAAGAGTTGTACATGAAATTAGATGTTTGCTTATAACTATCATTTACAATTGATAACTTAAGTCTATTTTTTATATTAGATTGTACAATTTAGTTAGTTTTAGAAACTTAGACACTTTATCATAGTTACTATAGTTCAGAGCACATTTCAGATCACTTGGTAAATCACTTTGAAGTCGTTCCAGATGATAGAGTGGACAACTAACAATAATGTGTTCGATTGTCAGAGGAGTATCACAAACATAGCACAGTTTTTGTTGTTCTTTCTTCATTAGGTACTGGTGGGTTAACCTGGTATGTCCTATTCTTAAGCGATGTTGTATGACTTGATCTCGTCGTTTTTGTGGCATTATCCCTTTTGGTAACAAATCTGGGTTGATGCGTTTTAGTTTGTTGTCGTCAAGTTTTTTCCATCTCTCGAGCCATATTCTCATTGAAAATTCTTTGATGGTGTTTTTAATGTCGGAAAGAGGGATTTCTGGGAGCTCTTTATCTTGTTTATTCGTATAGCAGGCTTCTTTAGCTTCCCGATAAGCTTTTTCATTACCTATTATGCCTACATGAGATGGAATCCAAACAAATTCTACCCTTTTATTCTTACTGTAAAGTTCTTCGAGATCAATTTTAATTTGGCATAATATTGGGTGGTTTGGGTAAACCCTTAATATTTCTTGTACTGCACTTAAAGAATCTGTGAAAATGACTGCTTCCAATTTGGGCTGGTTTGATATATGTTGTAAGGCTTTAGATATGGCATACAATTCGGCGGAATATATGGAGTACTCCTTAGGTAGCTGGAACTGGTGTTTAATTGTTTCGTCAACGAAAGCTGCGCCTACCGTTTTCATTTCAGAAGTTTTTGACGCATCTGTATATATTTGGTAATATCTTTTGTACTTGTCTTTAATCGCTTGAAACCGTTGTAGAATTATATGTGATGAAGTATCAGATTTAGGAAACAGTAGAAGATTTGTATTACATGTGGGGAGTTTTATGGTCCAAGGAGGGGGGTAGTTTATTTCATTGGGAATAACTTTCGGGAAATTGAAACCTGTAATTCTTTTACTAAATGATGCAGAAAGAAAGGGTTTTTGTTCAAAAATTAAATGAAAATTGTCAGAAAATGTGTGGGAGTAAGCAGGATTATTACAGTTTGCTCCAATTTTAGCTGCATATTGTAGGCTTAGTCTGTGTCTTCTAATTGAAAGTGGTGGTTCATCAGCTTCTACATAAAGACTTTCTACTGGACTGGTTCTGTAGGCTCCAAGTGCAAGCCTTAACGCGGTATTTTGTATGATGTCCAATTGCTTTAGTAAACTATCTTTAGCTGAACTGTAGACTATTGATCCATAATCTAGCTTGCTACGAATCTGTGTTTTATATATATTAAGTAATTGTGAGGTATCTGCTCCCCAATTATGATTGGCTAATACTTTTAGAATGTTCATATTTTGCATGCAAGATTTTTTAAGTTGTCGAATGTGGGTTTTCCAAGTGAGTTTTGAATCTAATACCATTCCCAAAAATCGATGTTCTTCTACATACTGCAAATTTTGATTGTAAAGTGTTAATTTTGGCCAAATTGTTTGTTTGTTTCTTGAAAAACATATTGCTTTTGTTTTGTTTGTAGAAAAACGAAGACCTGTTCTCTCTGACCACTTTTCTAAAGCTTTGATGGACTCTTTCAGAATACTAACAGCTATTCAGCTATTTTTATTGCTTACATAAAGAACAAGGTCATCTGCATATAAACCAATTTGGACAGGAGTATTAATGTTATCAACAACTTCATTCATTGCAATCAAGAAAAGTGTTACACTAAGTGTTGATCCTTGGGGAGTTCCATTATCTTGGGTATACGAAGTTGACAAATGATTATTAAGTTTAACTCTAAAATTTCTATCATAAACAAAATTTTTGATAAAAGCTAGAAGATTTCCGTCCACACCCCATTGTTTTAATCTTTTTAGGACATCATACTTCCACATAGTATCGTAGGCTTTTACTGTATCAAAGAAGACAGCCAGTACTTGGCGATTACTTGCAAATGCCTCGTGTATGACCGATTCTAGTTTAATCAAATTGTCCGTTGTACATCTGTTTTTCCTAAATCCGCTTTGTTGTTTGCATATTAAATTATTGGATTCCAGGAAGTATTGCAGACGTTTGTTAAGTATTTTTTCTATTACTTTGCACAAGGTGGATGTTAAAGATATAGGTCGATACGAATTTGGATCCGTCTTTATTTTATTAGGTTTTAAAATAGGAATTACAATTGCTGCTTTCCAAGATTTTGGAAATTGATTCGTATTGAATAAGAGATTATAGATATCTAGAAGGTATTGTTTAGCATTTGCTGGAAGATTTTTAAGGAATGCATAAGATATTTCGTCAGGTCCTGGGCTAGAATTTTTAACGTCCTGAAGTGCTTCATTTAGTTCATTTATACTTAGTGATGAGTTCAGTGGATGATTGTTATTGGTAATGATTATTTTTTGTTCTGAGTTTCTTTTATGTTCCATAAATATAGGGTCATACATAGAGTCATTGCTGTATGTTTGAAACGAAACTGCTAAGGTATTTGTTATTTGTGCTTCATCCGATATTTGATTTCCGTTCATATTAAGAGAGTTTATCTTGTAAGCATATGGAATACCTTTAATTCTGCGGATCTTGTTCCACACTTCAGATGCGGGGGTATCATCGGTAATTGAGGATACGTATTGTTTCCATGACTCACGTTTATTCTTTTTGATTATATATCTTGCCTTAGCTCTATGTTTTTTAAAATTTACTAAGTTCTCTTCATTATGGTGTTTTTTTAATACGTTGAACGCATGTTTACTAAGTTTCAGTGCATCTTGACATTCAGCATTCCACCATGGGACCGTCTGTTTACGTTTTGGCCTGCTTGTTTTACCTATAGTTACTTCTGCAGCTTTTATAATCATTGTAGTGAATTTTTCAACAATGAAATCAATATCAGTTTCCAATGGTCCTAACTGGGGTATAGAGTTTTTGATAAAATTTTGATAGCTTGCCCAGTCTGCATTATTGATTTTCCACTTTTCTGGAAAGGATATTTCAGTATTTTTGTCTGATGCGTAGTTGGTTATTGATATAGGCCAGTGATCGCTATCATAAGTATGTTGTAGTACTTCCCAGTTTAAATTTGGAGCTAGCGAGCTTTCGCATATAGATAGATCGATAGCGGAATGTTTACCAGTAATTGAGTTAAAGCGAGTTTTTTCCCCTGAGTTAAGCAAGACAAAGTCAGTTAAGCTTAAAAATCTTTCTATGGTGTCACCTCTTTTATCTGTAGATAGACATCCCCATGTTGTACTGTGTGCATTAAAGTCTCCTACTATTATTCTGGGTTTTGGAATTTGATCAATTAACATTTCGAGTTGTTTGGCAGTGATTTCCGTATCTGGTGGAATATATACATTGCATAAAGAATATTGTGTTGAAGATTTTATTTTAACTGCTACAACCTCTAATTCTGATTGTATAGGGATTTCCTCTGATTCCAAATGTGAATTAACATAAATAGATACGCCGCCACTAGCTTTACCAGTGTTTGTTCTAATTTTATGGTAGGCCTCATATTGTTTTAACGAGTATTTTTTATTTGTTGTGAAATTTGTTTCTTGTAAGCAGATAACTTGTGGATGTGTTTCTTTAATTAAAAGCTGTAGCATTTCTATATGTCGAAAGAAAATGCAAAAAAGTATTTTTGAAGTGTGTATATTTCTATATGTGTAAATACGGATTGAATATTCCACTGAATAATAGCCATTTTGTTAACTTTTGTTTTTTTTTTTATTTATCGTTGGCAGGAGTATTTTCCTGTGATGCGTCAGTATCTTCAGAGGTGTCGTCCTGAATACTAAAATCTTTGCTTATTTTACTAAGTAATTTTTTCTTGATTCTTGTAATTCTAGATTTAATTGCTCTTTCGTTCAATATGGGATATATTTCAGTTAGCATATGTCCCAGCCCGTGTATATCCTGTGTGTATTCTAAGGCCAGTTCTACTGGGGTGGAAGAACCATGAACGTCTTCTAAGAATGCTAGTAATTGGGTGTAATTTAGTACATATGGTGGTGATGCATCTTGGATAAATTGTTTGGCTGGTTGTAATAACGACTCAATATTAGTAGTTTCTGAAGTAGATTGGTCTATTTTGATAATTTTTTTCTTCTTTTTAATTTGCACTGGTTTTGGTTTTGTGAATTCTGTTGGTATAGTTTCTGTAGGAGTGGAGCAAGTTGGGGATGACACTTCCGAGTAAGATCGTTTATTTTTATTATAGGTAGCAGTGCTGACTTGAGCATCCATTTCTTCTCGAGATTCGTCATTTACATTTGTAATTTGATTTTGTTCGGGACTAGTGGATGGTATTTGTGGAAGAAAATTTTCCTCCATTTGGGGCTTTTGAGTATTTTGTGGATAAGAGGGATTTGAGGAACAGTCCGAGGCAACGTGACCAGCTTGGTGGCATTTGTAACAAGTTAGTTTATCAGAAAGAAAAATTCGGTACGAAATGTTTTCAAAATCAATTAGGACGGAGTCGGGTACAGTAAAATTGTCTGTAGGTGCAAAGTAAACTTGTCTTCGAAAACTAAGAACATGGCTGTATTGCGGGTCTTGTATTCCAGCTCTAAGAAACGAAATCGGAGACATTAATTTAAAACCAAGGTTGATTAAAGACTGTTCGATTATGTGATGGGGTATAGATGGACATACGTTGGATAAAACTAATCTATTAGCGGGTGTAATTAGTTTACGTGCTTTAATTGTATGTTCTCTAATTTTAATTTCACCATGTTGACTTAGAAAATCATCTACGACTTGTGTGCTTGATAGGTAGATGCATATTCTTCCGTTTGACATTTTGGATGAGAACAGTACATTTTTTGGATGGACTATAGTTCCTACTGCAATGGTGTACTCTTCTGTTCTTATTTCATCTACTGCCGGTAAAATTATGGCCTGGTTTTTTGTTGGGAATTTTGTTAATGGTTGTTGCTTAGTGATAGTAGAATAAGTAATGTTTTGCTGATCGGGATTAATTGATGGACCCCTGTAGTCAGAAGTACCACCTGCCATTTTGTCAAATTTAATTTTATATCTTTATTTTAAATTTAAATTGAACTTTCATTTCAATAATTTTAATTTGGGTAGGTCCGACTCTGTTTATTTAAAAGTAAATAGTTGATCTAGCAATTAGCAAGATAATGCCAAGAGTTGAAACTAGTTTTTTAAATAATTAATGAATACGAAATATAAATAATGTTCTTCGTATGTATATAAAAACAATGTTTGTAATCAAACTACTGCAAATTTGGAAACTGTACTTACAGCTATAAATAGACCACTGTACACTGCTTCTATATATTTCGTTTTAGTATTTAAATTTACACTGTTTCTTCTCAAGTATTTCGATTTGTCTACCTGAAATTTCAGGACCAGTCTCTAATATCGAATTCTATGATTGGTTTTTACAAGTTAAATCACAAAAATTCACGGAGAACTTTTAAATGCGTAACTTAACTTTGACAGTTATTTTGACACTTCCATAATTGGATTTATTGTAGTATCTATTGCATATTAATATTAGTATCTACATTGATATGAAAGAAGTATCCCAATGTCTATTAATAATATTTTATATTAACTTTACGCATTTTCAAATCTATTTTAAATTCAAATTGTAATTTTAGTTTCAATAAACTAATTGTCTGTTTCAGATAGCTATACAAAATGCAGAGTTGATGCAGATTGTGCTAAGACTAGTGACCACGCCTTTTGTTTTGGCAACGATGCAGACAAAGATGGATACTGTAGGTGTAAAGAAAATTTCGAAATGGTTAGCAGAAATAAAACGTATTTCTCTTGTTTGGGACGTAAGTAGTAAAAACATTTAAGCTTTTTATCAAAAATATTCTTAAATATCGCCATTCAGTGAGCTTAGCATTTAGTCAAATTGCGATAACGATGTTTTTTTAGTGGAGTATAACACACTGCGGACAGACGGGGTCGATTGAGACCGATCTTAGAATTCGGAGCTTAATTATTTTTAATTACTGAAGAAATCTATTTCAAATAATACCTTATATCTTCTCTTCTACTTTATACCCTAAGACATTTCCTCAAGTTCTCAAGTTTTTTACAAATACCTAAGCATTTTAAACGTTATACCGTTTTTACTTTTCACAAAAATAGAAAATTACAATTAACGACGTTCGGACCTTTTCGGTCCCTTTAAAATTTTAGACCCCTTTAAAGATTTAGTAAATGTTCCCGGTAATAACAGTTTGTTTGAAATGTTATTAACCCACATCTCTTTTGTTATTGGTACGATAAAAAAAACAAACAAGGCGGCTATCAAAAGGGCACTACATAGTCTCTTCATTATTAATTAAAGCAGGGATGGGCAACCCGCGGCACGCGTGCCACTCTGTGGCACGATTGAGTCCTATCAGTGGCAGGCTACGCGTGCCACTGATAGGACTTTCAAACTGATCAAACTTTCAAAAAAATTAAAACTTGGAAAACAAAAAATAATAAGAAGAAACTTGGTAGGTTTACGGAAGTTACGATAGATGCGGCATCATTGCATCCTCTGGCGAGCGATATTGCTGCGATTGGTGCACGTGATCCTAGCTGTCGTAATGTGCAATAGGACGCCGTTACCCTTGCTTAGTTTATTTTAAACTGCCCCGTTGTATGTGCACATTTTGTCATCGCGCATTGTTTCTTTAAAATTTTAAAAGTATTTGTTCGATATGTCCACGAGTAAGCCTTCAACTTCAAAACGAAAATACGAAGATGATATTGCAATTCGCGATTTTCAACCTGCGTGGGAACAACAATTTTTATTTACTAATCGTAATACTTCAAAGCCTGTTTGTTTGATATGTGGATTGTCTGTAGCAGTTCCGAAAAAATTTAACCTGTAACGACATTATAAATAGCTGCATAAGGACTTCAGCAACAAATATCCTATTGATTCAAATTTGCGAGCCGACTTTATTGAAAAAAAAAAAGAAAACCCTAGCCAGCCAACAGTCACTGTTTTAGAAGAGAAGTGATGAAATGGAAACTATGGTTAAAACATCATATGAACTTTCTCTGCTGTTAGCCCGGAAGAAAAAAGCCTACTCTGATGGAGAGGAGATAATTAAAAATAGTCTAGCAATATTTGCTTAAAATGTGGGAGATGTAAAGATCAAAAATATGGTCGATAATATTGCATTATCCCGAAATACTGTCATGCGCCGTATAGATGGTATGGACCAGGATGTTGTTTCCCAAATTATAAGTGGATTACAATCCTGCAAATTCTTTTCTTTAGCGTTGGATGAAAGTTGTGATAACACAGAAAATGCGCAGTTAAGCATTTTTGTCCGTTATACCAATGATAATTTTGAAAATGCCGAAGAGCTTCTGGATTTGCGCCAACTAGTCACAACAACAGGAGAGGACATTTTTCAACAGCTTAAAAACGTAATCGAAGTCAACAAAGTTGAATGGTCAAAATTAGATAGTGTTTGTACAGATGGAGCTCCTTGGATGGTTGGTAGACTAAAGGGGTTTGTTACATTACTGGAAAACTATTTGGGAAGAAAAGTTTTTAAGTACCATTGTATTATTCACCAGGAAGCTTTTTGTGCCAAGGACCTAAACATGTCATCTGTTGTTGACCCTGTAACACGCTGCATTAACAAAATACGAGCTCGGGCATTGAATCGACAACAATTTCGAGAACTGTTCGCGGAAGCAAGATGGAGAGTTACTTCTCCATTGCAGTGTGCGCTGGCTCTCCAAAGGAAATGCACTCGAAAGGTTTTGGAACTTGAAGGAGTATGTCTTAAAATATTTGCAAGAAAACAATGAACTACCCAGTGAGTGGTCTTTACTTAATGATAAAGATGATAAGGCTTTGGGATTTAGCTTTTCTCACTGATATTATGAGACATTTAAATCTATTAAATTTTAAGATTACAGGGAAAAAATTGTATTTTTCCTACTCTAGTTGGTCATATATCTTCTTTTGTGAATAAACTTATGCTTTTTTGTAACGATTTTGGAGAACAGAAATTGACACATTTCACATTAATGCAGGAACTAGCCAACAAGGTCAGTAGAACTCCAAATTATGACAGATTTAAAAACCTTATATCTATTTTGCTAGGTTCTTCAATACCCGGTTTGAAGATTTTCAAAAAGACAAAATGAATGTTGACCTTTTCATAAATCCTTTTTCTATTTCTCTACAAGATATCAATTGTTACTCAGCTGAAATACAGATCGAAATTATTGATTTACAGAACCACACTATACTAAAAACCAAATATAGGGAAATTAGTTCAACTGTTACTGATCCCAATTATATTGAATTTTGAAAATTTGTACCAGCAAACAATTTTCCTAATTTACACGAGTTAGCTCTGAGATATTGTTGTAGATTTGGTTCAACGTACGTTTGTGAGCAAATGTTCATTATGAACATAATAAAATCAAAATATCGGTCACGATTAACTGACATGCCTTTAAAAAATCTAATTCTGTTGGCTAGTTCCGAAATTAATCCCAATATAGATGAATTAATTAAAAAAATACAAGTTAAAATACCACATTAAATAAGTAACTGTTTAATAATTTGAATTTTAGATAATAAGAAAATATTTAAGTTTTTTTGTTTAAAATATGTATTTTATTTTTATTCACAATAAAGTAAGTTTGTTGTTATGTTTTACTTATTACGTTATTTTTTAAAACCTCCACTATCTTGACTAAACGGAAAAATGTGGAATTTACATAAGAAATACATATTGTACCGTATATTATTAATATATAGTATCCATATCAGTATGTCGAAAAATTTTAGTGGCACGCCAAATTTTTTTTGTTCTCATATTGGCACTCGACTTAAAAAGGTTGGCCACCCCTGAATTAAAGTATGGCTACATACGAGATGTCGTAGGGCACTATGAATAAAAATAGTTTAATTAAAAGACACATTTTGATTTATTTACTTAAAAAAGGCCTCTGGCTGAGTACAAAATAACCAACCGAATGGTAATATGACTACAAATAGAGTTACTACCAAAAGGGCACTACACATCGTCTTCGTTATTAATAAACGTATAGCGACATACGATATATTGCATGGCACTATGGACGATGATAGACATTTATTGACCTAAAAAAGGCCTCTGACTGATTACAAAATAAACAAGTAGTATATAATATAGGGTATGGTAAAAATTGTATTTCGGGTCAGAAGTCAGAAGTGATTCTGAGAGAAGAAGCTTGGATTATATGCAAAAAGTTTATTTTTTTAAAAATTTAATGATTGACGGTAGATGACAATTGATTGGATGCATCATATATAACAATCGTGATAATCGACCGATTTTTCGTCTGATAATAAGTAGACACAAATTCAAGTCGCAGAATATCTCCCTCCAATGGTGCTACAGCCCAAATGGAGCTTTGGCCTACTTCAAAGTTTACTTCTAACATTGCCGGTTTCGCGCCCATTTTCTGCTCCTTTTCCGTAGCCTTTCTTTTTTTTCTTACGAATTATGAATGTTCTTTTGGAAAACACTTTTTTAAAAAGCATTAACACTTAAAATCAACTTTCATTTACACTAGCAAAGATTTAGTTACAATTTAAAATATAATATTCAGACTGAAAAAATGTGGTTTTACTATGCTTGATTCATAATAAAGCATTGTAAATGCTAAATTTGTTGTTCTAGTATGTCGCAATTAATGTCAAAGTTTTAGAATGTTCGGTACTGATAGACGGTACCTCCTATTGATTTCTCGTGTTAGAATATACTGGATTCTAGCGGTCATTGTACTATAACTTGCGCCCTACATTTTACTATCTAGAGGGCTCTTTTCGGCAATCTTTCGGTCTCTATTCTTACTACATGACCAGTCTATCGAAGATTAGTCTCTGAAGATTAACGAATTATGAAATCAGTGGCTCTTTAAACAGTGGTAGAGTTTATGGTTGGACCTGGAACTCCATACTCTGTTTTCATTAATAGGTTCAAATACCTTTTTGGGACTTTTTTTCAAATACTTACAGCTTTCTTATTTGTTATCTATCATCGACACAAAATATAGGAGAAAGAATAGATCAGCTGACAAATAGGAAACTGTGCCTGACTGTTTCGAGATCTATAATACTTATTTCAGAGAAGATTACATTCCTGACAGGGCCATGAACCATGATGAGCAATTAGTTACATTACGAGATCGTGTGGAACTCAAAAATACTTTCCATCAAAACCTAAAAAGCACATGAAAAAATTACTAAGTTATGTTTGGAAAACTAAAATATATAAGGGAAAAGATGGAAACAAATCATGTGTAGTGAAACAAAGTAAAAGAGTTGTTAAAATTTTGGTAAGAGAGATCGTCCTCAGTTTAAGAAATATTACATCATTTTAAAAGACTCAACTTGGCCAAAGAACTACTATAACCAAAATCAATCAATGTCAGGAAAATTAGAAATACTAAGGCCGAATACCTCCATAGTTCACGGTTGCCAAAGGACGCAAACTAGATGTCATCATTGCGTACAATGAAACGAAAGCTTGGTTATATAGGGCTGATCAAATGCTGCGTAATTATTCTGTCAAAAGATAAAATTGACTTGATCCTTGGGCCAAAACATTTAAATTTATTGACGTCTTCTATGGGGGTGGTATAAATATGAATATTAGCTTGTAGATTAGATCGTTTGCTTACTACCACTGCTTTTGTTTTACTGGTCTTGATTGAAATGAATATCAAATAAGATAAATAAAGTAAGGTTCATAATCACAGAAACACGTAATACAAGTAGTCGATATCTATAAAATATTAGGGAGAATCTATGTTTAGAAGAGAACTGAGAATTAATTTTATAATCTTAGGTATATTTAATGATAGTCGTTATCAGGTTATTGTTTATTAAAAATAGTTTTATGTCTTACAGTATTTTTACTTCTAACAGATACAAATTATTTTTAGCCGCCGGATTAGGAGAAAAATGTGAAAAAAATATGCAGTGTCAAATTGTATTAAGTGAAAACTCAGAATGTGCAAATTCGGCGTGTCGCTGTAAAAACGGAGCTCACCTTTATAAAGACGGAAGATGTTATGTCTCAGTATGTAAGTACTTTTTTTTATTACTTAATATTTAATCTTAGATATGACTCATTTAAATAACTAAATTAATATTCTCTCAGGTTATAGTAGTTTGTCCCTTATCTTGTAGCAAAGAAGGGTATTCATAAAGTTTTTTTGCCTCTTCTCCAAAGGGCAATAAATGGCTCCTGATATTTTTGATAAAATATCTAAGAACGCCCCGTCATGTAAAAATAATTTGCAACTTTCTACTTTAAAGAAAGTATAAAATAACGTGTAAATAATATACGAAACGGAATATTCATCCCTATAAACCTGACATTCTATGACACGTGTGTCGCTATTTTTGGCTCTTCGGATCGAAGTTGCTGGTAGTGCGGAATGAAAAATATTTCCCCTTCATATATCGCTGATTAATACAATCACTGATAGTCCATTAAAAAGTTATATTCGTCCCTCATATGGTAAAGTAACGAATCTACAAAATTGAAATTTTGCAGGAGAGCTAAAAACATTTCAAATTAATGTGAAAAATAGGATTATTAACCTATATATGTCACCTCGGGGGAAATGAAAAGGGTCTAAACGCCTTCTAATGCCTCCGTGTGCTCTGTAGAGGGCTTCGAAAACATCAACGATAACTCCTCTAATTAAGTCCATTTTCAGGGTATGGACTAGTAAATGTTTTCTTCTGGTATCTTGTCTTGAAAAAGGCAAGATATTTCTTACATGACAAAGGTTAAGTCGAAATAAAAATACCAGGTTGCAGTAGAATAACATCTCCAGCCACAGAGTATGGGAAAACCTAAAAACAAGAAAGCAGAGCCCCGAGAGCACTAAGCTCTCGGAGAGCCCGTGAAGGACTGAACTGGTTGACCTGAAAATCGCCTATTTTTATACACGCTGATGTAGCGATAAATAGGGATTTCCAGGTCAGGAACCAATAAGAAAAAATGAGGGGCAGGGCGATGCGTCTCGAGCGCGTTCTAGTCGCGCTTGAGGACATCCCCCCTCCTCTGAAGACTCTGTGGCTGGGAAAGAAAATTATTGAATCATAAAAATACATGTGAAAAATAAACAATAAAAATACAAGTAAAAATACAAGTAAAAATACACAATAAAAATGAAAGTAAAAATACATAAAAAAATAATGCACAAGAAAAATTAAATGTTAATAAAAGTTCAAAAATTCACAGCACTGCACTACTTACAGGGGAGGTCAATGGTGATGACGGCATCTCAAACTCCTGCAGGTCCATCCTCGGTCGGTGTGCCAACTCCTCAAACGAGTTCGTCTTCTTCTCGGTCGTCCAAATCCCATCTGCCATATCCGACGGGGTTTCGTAGGGTACCAGTGTGCCGAAGCCTACGTGGTCGTCCAACCACTTTCGGTAGGGGGGCGATGACTGGGTCTACTCCGGGACTTTCATCGGCATCTGGGGCTTCTAACTTCGAAAAAGGCTGGCTCGTCAAAGGCGCCTGCACGTCGAAGGCATCCGGGGAAATGAAAAAGGTCTAAACGCCTTCTAATGCCTCCGTGTGCTCTGTAGAGGGCTTCGAAAACATCAACGATAGCTCCTCTACTTAAGTCCATTTTCAGGGTATGGACTCGTAAATGTTTTCTTCTGGTATCTTACCTTGAAAAATGCAAGATATTTCTTACATGACAAAGGTTAAGTCGAAATAAAAATACCAGGTTGCAGTAGAATAACATCTCCAGCCACAGAGTATGGGAAAATCTAAAACAAGAAAGCAGAGCCCCGAGAGCACTAAGCTCTCGGAGAGCCCGTGAAGGACTGAACTGGTTGACCTGAAAATCGGCTTTTTTTATACACGCTGATGTAGCGATAAATAGGGATTTCCAGGTCAGGAACCAATAAGATAAAATGAGGGACGGGGCGATACGTCTCGAGCGCGTACTAGTCGCGCTTGAGGACATATAAACGACATTTTTGTATTCGACATTACGAAATGCAGATTCGTTAGTTATCTATTGCCAAATTATCTCTTAGTCCAATATACTTAGGCTAATGTAAAGTATTGAATAAACTTTAGTATTTATGTTTTTTTTTATAATTATGTTTATTAACAATCTACATCAAAAAGAGTATGAAGTAAATGTGATACAGGTTTTGCGCGTGAATGGGAGACATCCAATGATGTCTCACCTTATTCTACTTTGATTTAGTTCTGAAGAAGGTCTTGGGGCCAGGTTCTATGTAATCTTCTTGTGGCTGGTCCATTGTTGTATAGTTCCCTTGCTAGCTCATTTTCGTGGTGAATTGTACGTTCATTTTGTGACTCCGTGGCTCGATGAATTTCTTCTCTGATGAAAGGAACCTTTAAGTCATAATGGAGTGTTTGGTTACTTACGTACCATGGCGCATCCACTATCGATCTTAGTACTTTAGACTGGAATCTTTGGATAATATTCAGCGATGTTTGCTTTGCACAGCCCCATATGTGTAGTCCGTAGAACCAGATAGGTTTGAGTATGGCTTTGTATAGAAGAATTTTGTTTTGGATGTTAAGAATTGATTTACGTCCAAGAAGCCAATACATTTGCCGGAATTTTAAGTCGAGCTGTCTTCTTTTGGTCTGGATATGTTTCTTCCAAGTGAGTCGTTGGTCAAGATGGAGGCCAAGGTATTTAGCGTCTGTTACTGTTGGTATTCTTATATTTTCCATCCTTACAGGTGGGCATATATTGTGTCGGTTGGTAAATGTTATTTGAGTTGATTTTGTTTTTATTTACTTTTGTTCTCCATTTCGTATACCAATCACTGAGTATGTTCAGATGATGTTGCAGGTTTTGTGAGGCTTGTACGGGATCTTCATTTACGGCTAGTAGTGCTACGTCGTCAGCAAAGGAAGCTATTGTAGTATTATTGGTCTCTGGTATATCGGTATATTTATGTTAAGCACAATTTCCTACAATTAATTTAAAGCTTATATGCGAAAAAATTGATATACTTCACATAATAATAACATAGGTCATCATCACAGTCATTAACATCTTAGTAGATGTGTTGTGGTTCATAATTGGGCTTCAGCAGTGTACACAAGAGAATAACATAGATACTAACTACTAATAATAATTTTTATTGACATCTTCTAGGAAACATAATAAAAAATAAAAAATATATGAAAATATCAAAACCATGACCAAACACAAAACCCAAAAATTACAACAAAAAGCAATATAATTATGGTGTGTCGTCATATTCAGATTCTTCTGAAATATCTGGTTCAAGCAGAGTATCCCTTATAAGAGTTTGGGTAGGAAGGCTTTTATTAAATCCATGGTATACACGTGGAATCTGTAGATCTTCGCAAAGTTTTTTCAGGTCTCTGTATTTGGCAATGGAAATGGGGAGTTGATTAGTATAAGACGTAGCTGGTTTGAAATGGTAAATGTTAGACTTGTATTACTGTTGTCTTCATCATGAAAATTACATTTATCTGAACAAAAATCCATAAAATCTTGGTGCACTAAATGGTTAACTTTAAATTTAATTGTAAAATGTATTGCGAGCTGTTCTTATAACTTGAGTCCAACCTTCTCTTGTGTACACTGGAACGTTCTTTTTGCTCAATTTTAGCGTGTATTAATGCGAGTTCAAAAAATATATGGTTAATTTGTTTTATATTTGGATGCTCTTTAAGGATATGTATACACATGACTTTAAATAAACCTAAAATTTTTCTGTCGACCCCCACAACTGTCAGACATCATTCAAAGATACTCTACCGTAGGTCTGGCCCTTATATACTTAAAAAACGTATGTTGAAATTTCAACACTTCCACGTCGTCCCTCCGTTTTGTCCCAAACATAACAAGTGGCACTTGCATCTTGCAACTGCAAGTTTTCTAACATAAAAGAACGGACCACTAGGGCCTTTCGGAGTAGACAGAACAGCCTGAAGATCTGACTGAAAAGTTAAAATATTGTTTTGCTTTGTCTCTTAGTTTTCGAGCAGCTTCTTTCTGCTTGCAATGTTCTTTATAAGATTCTTTATAATTCTCGCCATATTTAACACGTTCTTCATTGGCAATGGATACTCTACAACGATCTTTCTTAGGTTTACGAAATTTAAATTTATATTTCCTGAAAATCTTTCGATATTTTTCAATAAAAACTGCTGTACGTTGAGCTTCCAAACACTTTTCCTTATACAAACTGTACATCATTGTAACATTCAATGTTGATTCTAAGAATTTATAATCCCTAATAAAAGTATCGTCTTCTCTTTTAATTTTATTCGGTGGTGCTTTTTTCTCTCATATCTGGAAGAAGTATACCACTGGAATTTATTTTTTTTTAAAGCTTCCCTTACTAGCCCCTCAGAAATATTAAATTTATTTAAAAAAAAATTCTGCATACAGTGTGCTTCTCTCCATTTGATATCAGAGAATATTTTTTGGTACTTAATTTTCTTGATGGTGCAGTTGTTGTTCTCCTGTTTACTGGTTATATTGTAATATGAATTATAATAAACTGACGATGCTCTTTCAAAGACAGTAAACTTCGAAATTCTTTATAAATTCGTTCTCTTTCTAGTTCAGGAATTAATATTGAACATTTATGTTTATTTTATCCCAAGCATCTCTGTACTTTCAAACGTCTCGCACTAATGATTTTTCCTTTGCTGATTAAATATTTCTCACCTTTATACCTCTTAATTTTCTGTTCCCTCTTGTCCTGAGTAACCAGTTTTGATTTTTTATGGCTTGCAGGTGGGGAAGTTTCTCTTTTATCTTGTGGACAACCTTAACGGTCAAATTCTTTCTAGTTCAGGAATTAATATTGAATATTTATGTTTATTTCATCCCAAGCATCTCGGTACTTTCAAAGGTCTAAAGGTCTTGCACTAATGAATTTTTCTTTGCGGTTTAAATATTCCTCAGCTTTAAACATCTTAATTTTCTGTTCCCTCTTGTCCTGAATAACCAGTTTTGATTTTTTATGGCTTGCAGGCGGGGAAGTTTCTCTCTTATTTTGTGGACTACCTTGACGCTCAAGTAAATCGACAGTTTTTTCAAGAGGACTTGTACCTCCAATTTCATTGCTGTTGACACTGTCTTCAAGAGCAACATTTTGGTGGATATTGGTACCTCCAATTTCATTGCTGGATTTATTATCTGATTTTCTCACCTTTTTGCGGCGACGAGTAGAAAGCTTATTAGACTTGGTATTTTTAGTACTAAAACCTTAAAAAATACATAGAAAATATATTTCTGTGTGGTGTATGTACTGTTACCTTCCGAATCAGAAGAATCATCTCCAGATAGTTCATATTCATCACTTTCATCAGAACAAAACGGGAACTGTTCTTCAGCCTCGACTATATCTTTGAGAACAATATTTGCAATCGTTTTAGCTTCTCTTGCTGTATCTCCTTGTCTATAAGTACTTGATTTCTAAATAATTTTATTTGTCCTGGAGCTAACATTTAGAGGATTGTCCATAATTTACACCAATTTTAATACTTTCCTAAAAACATAGTTCATTTTATTTTTGGAAATTAAAAAATGTTAACTTCTTTTAACTTTGTAGGTATACATATTTTATGACGGTATGGATATGATAAAATTCAGTTCAATTTTCAACTTTTATACATCTAAGGATCTTTTGTGGATTACGAAAACTTCACGTTTTAGTTATTTAACTCAGGGGTGTCCAACTTGCAATGCCTCAAGGGCCAAAACTAAAACTTTTGATGTTGTTGCGGGCCATATAATAATTTTGCTATAAGTAATAACAAAATAAAGTGAGGTATAAAAATAATTAAAACAAAAAAGAGTATTATTTCTTTTATTGCTCAACAACTACATTTTTTTATAAACGAAAAATTTATTGATAACACTTTTCAATAATCAAGACAAACATTGCAAAAGCAACGAAAAAGATGTATCCAATTAGTGTAAGAACTGTGGTGGATCGGCTTCATCCACCAATGAAGAAATGTCCACCTCCAGTTCAGTTGTAGACACTCTCATAAGATGACGTAAGGAAGAATCGGTAAAGTTGCTTCTGTTTTTATTTTTTATGTATTTCATGGAGGAAAAGGCACTTTCACATGTATATGTGCTTCCGAATATTGACGTCATTTTCAGTCCAAAATCTTGCAGGTTTGAAAATTTCTCCTTTAACAGTAATTTGAAAAATTCAGGTCCCTTTTCTTGTCTGGTGATTAGGAACATGTGTGCTTGAAGATCAAGCTGTAAGTTGGGTGGTTGATCATCGATGGTTGCTCCAAGAGGGTTATTATAAAGTAGTACACTGCTTTTGAGACTTTCAATTTCTTCAAATCTTGAATTCATCAATAATTTGTTCAATTTGTGAAATGCAGGATGAAAACTCAATATTTTCCTCACCGTTGAATTCTTCTGCTATTTGCAGACAGCTAGGGAAGTGTGTCAGGGTGTTCTTTTCCAAAGCATCTTTAAACACGTTCAGCTTATTCCGGAATCCGATTATCATTCCGATAAAATCTGACACCCTCTGGTTTCTTTCTTGAAGACTCATGTTTAACATGTTAAGATGATTAGTCAGATCTGTTATAAAAGCTAACTGTCTTAAGAATTCTGGATCCTTAAACTTTTCTTCCTGTTCAGTTGTGTCAGATGAAACGTATTTGTTAAGGAATGCAGGGATTTTTTTTCTTATGGCAAAAAAGCGTTTCATGCACTTTCCTGCACTCGGCCACTTTACATGGTTGTACATTAGCAAGTCTCCATAATTAGCCTCTGTTTCCACTAAAAACTGCTCAAGTTGCCTGTGTAAAAGAGATCGATTTCCACCTCTAATCATATTTATAATCTTAATCACGGTTTGGAAAACTTGATCTTCCTTGACTGACTTTCCACATAAAGCTCCTTGATGTATAATACAATGAATTGTTGGGCAAGTGACACCATTCTCTCGAAGCAGACCCACTAATCCATTTTTTTTACTTGTCATTGATGGGGCCCCGTCTGTTGATATGGCTGAACATTTATCAAAGCCTCCAATTCTGTCAACTGTTTTCTTCACAGCGTCATAGATGTCTTTTCCTTTTGTTGTTCCATAAAGAGGACAAATATCGAATAACTCCTCTTTACTGGTAAAATCATCAAAAGTAGTGCGCACAAATATTAACAGCTGACTAACATCGGTTTGATCAGTGCTTTCATCCAAACAAAGTGAGAAATATTAACTTTTCTTAACCAGGCTAAGCATATATTTTTCTACTTGCTCACCCATAGCAACAATCCTTCTTTGTATGGTTTGATGTGAAAGTGGCACTGATTCAAATTTCTCCGCCATTTTAGAATCACCGAAAGCTTTTGCCATTTCAACAGCACATTTTTTTATCAAATTGCCATCAGTTTTTTTGCAAAAAGGTTTTTTTGCCTTTGCCAGCTCAAGCGACACGGCATAAGATAGGCAAATAATGCGTTTGAGAGCGTAATATTTTACTGAACATACCAGTTTGCTGTTTAAGCTTTTTCTTCAAATCTGCAACTAGGGCACGCCGACTTTAATTTGTGTACGTAGCATACTTATTTTCATGCACTGTTGTGTAATGTCTTCTCACATTATATTCTTTAGGCACTGAAACGATATTCATGCACACTAAGCACTGTAACTTTCCATTATTGTTAGCAATTAAGTAATCACTCTCCCAACTTTCTTTGTAAATTCAGTTCTCACTATCAATTTTCCGTTTTACTGGTTTTACACTCATTATTGTATAAAAGGAATCAAGACAAAGAATTAATCAAGTTCACTGTTCACTAGCAACGTAATAGATTCACCGGCTAGCCTACGTGTCAGTAGCACACAGGCACGATGGCGGCTGGCAACGGATGGTAAGCAGTGGGAGGTGTAGCTTACGTGAACTGTGATACACAGTAATCAGTGCAGTTCTCATAGTGGTGGAGGACAATTGTGTTCGTTACACGTCCGCGAAGCGGCACGCGGTACAGTACTTGTAATGTAAAAACACTGTTAAATCATAAAATATAAAATAAATTAAAAAATCTTTTTTCACAGTGGCAGCATTTCAGAAAATATATGCTTTTCGAAAATCTTACGTGGGTCACAACAAATAGCCTCGCGGACCGGATGCGGCCCGCAGGCCGCCAGTTGGACAACCCTGATTTAATTGATACCCATTAAATTAAATTTTAACAACTTTTAAAACAATAAACTACAACAACTACGTATAGATACTAAAGTATAGCAAAAAATAAAGTACCAAAACAATAGTTAATAGCTAATACCATCTGATACACAATAAACAAGTCCAAGCTTGCGTTATTACATCTCAATAAACCGAACTAAACTACTAAAGTGACTACTTCCCCGAGAGTTGGTGTTTTACACATGGGCGTGGTTTTATTTAGATTTCTTACAGTCCGTCCAATCATTTAAAAATATTAATTCTCTTTATAATAAACTTGAGAATGTGCAATATTCGTAATATTGGACTTAATAAGTCCCAACGGTAAACTTACGAATCAAATTATTCGTAAATTCACTGTTGCAAAAGTTGAAAGACTGTAGTTTAAACCAGTTAATTGTGAGTTAAATATTAAAGATACATATAAATACTTTAACAGACTGTAACTCCAGTTGTAATATGTAATCCTAACTCGTTAGTGCAATTTCGTGAATTTCGCAGATTTGCTACTTTACCATACATGAGACGCGTTAGGATTACATTTTTAAGAGGACTCAATTTTATCAGTTTGTGGGGTTCAAGTTTGTGGAGTTGCCAGCATTGTCCTCGGGCTGCCATCTTGGAAAAAGGGGCGCCAAAGGGTTTTGGCGTTGTATCTCGTAAACTAGCAACCCTACAGAAAATTATATCAAACAGTGTTTGTAGCAAATTAAATTTTTTAACAAATTCTCTTACTAGTTTACTAGATACAGCTCGAAAACCCTTCGCACACCTTATTCCATGATGGCGTAAATTAAAAAACCAGGCCAACTTCGCAACGCTGTAAAATTCAAAGAATTAATGAAACAGATTTGTAGTGAAAATTATGTTATGAAAAACCCTCTATTATATTGCCATATTATCAGAAAAAAAGTTATAAGGCACAGAAGAGAAAATTTGTTACAAAATTTTTAGTTATTTTTGTTTAAAACTTTTTTTTTCATTTTACTATTAAAAATAATAAAAATAAAGTTGTCGGCAATTTAATTTTCTACACATAAAGTCAAATAATTTTTTTGGGTTGTTAGTTTACAAGATGCAGCGTGAAAACACTTTCCCCCTTATTCCAAGATAGCAGCCGGAAGACCAGGGTGGCGACCCAACAAACTTAAACTTAAGCTTATACTTGCCCTTCTTCTCCTAGTTCCTTCTCCTATCGGAGGTTGGCTATCATCACAGCTATCCGTATCTTATTGGTGGCTGCTCTGAAAAGATCTACTGAGCTGCAACTATTCTTCTTCGTCTTCCTATTAATCTTTTACCCTTGATTTTACCTTGCATTATGAGCCTTAATATATCATATTTTGCATCCCTCGTAATGTGGCCTAAACATTCCAGCTTTCTTGTTTTGATGTGCTTTATGACCTCGAAATCCTTTCCTTCATAGCCTTCTTAACACTTCTGCATTTGAAACTCGTTGGTCCATGGAATTTTCAAAATCCTTCTATAACACGGCATCTCAAATGATTCCAACTTCTTTATATTATTTATGTTGAGTGTTCAGCTTTCAATTCTAGACAACAAAGTCGAGAACACGAAGCATCTTAAGGCTCTTATCCTCGGCTGCAGAGGAAGGTCTCGATTAACAAATATCGTTTTCATTTTTATAAATGCTTGT
Organism: Diabrotica balteata; assembly: GCA_918026665.1. Taxonomy (NCBI): domain Eukaryota; kingdom Metazoa; phylum Arthropoda; class Insecta; order Coleoptera; family Chrysomelidae; genus Diabrotica; species Diabrotica balteata. The sequence continues at coordinate 109,040,641 of OU898281.1, read as the reverse complement.
CTTGCAATTTCAATGCGTGTCCTTATTTCTCTACATTGGTCATTGTTTTCATTTACCCAGGTTCCCAGATATTTGTAGTCATTCACTCTTTCTACTTGTTTTCCCTCAATATCTAGCCTTCCGACACTTACCATCTAACACATCAAAAAAATTTTTTTTTCTTTTTATCCTCTCGTATTCTGTGTTGACCTCCTCGATGGTTCTTGCTTCCGACAGGTTTTGGTTTTGCCTGTGTGTTGCTGTCATTCTTCTTAAAATTTCATTTACTTTTTCTCTGTAGTATCTCTGAGGTATCGAAGTCTGTTCCCTTGACATCTATTATTTGCGGCATTTTCTGTTTTCCTCTTTGCTTGAGCTTTAGCATTTTCCATACGTATCCATGATTTTCTTCTGCTAACCTGATGTTGTACCACTACTTGTTTTCTTTGAGACTCCTAAGTATTTTTCTTAGTTCTTCGGATAGTTTATCTCCGTAATCCTTGAACTCCTGTCTTTTTGTCCTTTGCTCTTCTGGCCCTGTTTCTGTCCTTGATGATTTCGTTTAGCTCGTCCAGTATAATTAGTCCTCTGTTTTTCAGCATTCCTTTGGGGATGTTGTCTTCCATAACTTGCTGGATTTTTTTTTATTTCTTGTCCTCTTCATGTCCATTTGATTGAGATGGCCTTCGGTAGTTTGGCCAGTTTTCTTTCTTCCATTTCCATCTTTCTACTGGTTCAACTGTTGAGAGGTCGATGCTTAACGTCATTCTTCCTGTCAATGGTTTGTGGTTGAAGCTGCATTCTTGGTCATCTTGCATCTTGGTGATAAATACGTCTAACGCAGAGTTGTGTATTGGATCAGGGTTTATCCTTGTTGGTTCATCTGGTGCAAATACCATCTTGTCTCTGTCTTCACATTATCTCAGTAGATTCATTCCGTCTTTTCTGATCATGGCATCTATTTCTTCTAGAGCTAGATGGTTTCATTTTTTCCTGTAAACACAAAAAATTTTAGTTATACCTATTTTGATACCTACGTTTTCAAACCTTTCTCTGTTTAATACCACCTGGTTCCATTCAATGTTATTTTTGGTGTATCTGGCTACTCCCCTTTTATTTGGATTATCTCTTCTGCCATATTCGTCGTAGTTTGCGATCCTTGATAGTTGAGTGTTCATCATGTAGATTGTGTCCGAGATGCAGATGATGTCTGGATTTTGCCTTATTACCATCTCCCTTAGTTAGTGTGTTCTTAGTCTTACCGAAGCTATGTTGAGTTGAAGTATCTTCAGATGTTTAATTGACATTGAAGAGTTCTTCGTATTTTAGGAAAATAATTGCATGTTCTGTAAATGACCTAGGTCTGAGTAGATCTTCTTTCATGTCTTGAAGAAGTGACGATACTTTAGCATCAATGATTATTTGAAATACGCCATCTGAACAATAGACCTTTACATTAATACTAATTTCACTTTTACATTTATTAAATAAATTAAAAATCCCCTCCTTCCATTTTCTTTAACTAACATAAGTAATATTGGCACCTTTTGAACCATACCTAATGTAAGGTTTGTTTGAATTGGTAGAATTACAATATGTCATTTAATCAGCATTTTAGTGTAATGATCACCAGTACTTAATGTAAATTATTATTTAATATTGGATACACTAATAAAGAAAATCATAAAACTTTAAATCATTTTCGTGATAGATTTCTAAACGTATAGTTAATACTAAATTAACTTTCTACTGTACTTTAAATTCTTACTAAGTTTTAAAAATAGTCTTAACTTATATTAACCTGTATAAAATTGACAATAATAGAAAATATATATATATATTATATATCTCTTTGATGTCAATGGTGATAGTAAGTCATTCTTTGTTTTAGTACTAGGAGACTTTTGCAGAGGCGATCCCAATTGTTGGTTAGCCTCAAACCAATTTGGTAACTGCGTATATGGAAAATGTACTTGCAAATTTGATAACGAAGTACCAGGAACAGACAGAATGAGCTGTGTACACGGTAAAAAAATAGGAGAACAGTGTGATAGTGACAACCAGTGCTCTCTAACCGAAAATACCCAATGTAAAACTGTTTGTCGATGCTCTACTGGTTTTGTTTTGTCACGTGACCAGACCAGATGTCTAAAGGGTGAGTATTATTATATCTACTCTAATAATGGACCTTTTTATAGCAGTGATCATTTCCTAGCCTTTTTCTAGTTATGTAATATTGCTTTAAAAATGTGAATTAATGAATATTTTCAAGAATTTCTCGCCAGTCGTCCCTATTCATCGCCTAAGTATTTCTCTCTTGCCTGCATACTTTCTTCGAATTCAAAGTCTTGCATGAGCTCTCTAAGAATACGTGGAAATTTGTCTTCTAGAAATGTAAAAGCTCTACTTTCCTTGTGAATTACCTAGATAAAATTTTTGATCAAGTGAAAGTAGAATTATCTAAGGATCTCCCAGAGCTTTTGAGTAAACGTTGTGTGAATCAGGTTCGAGAGGTTAGGTCTTACTTTCCAGTCGCGTTTCATGTAATGCTGTTCAATGTAGTGCAGATGCTTGAAATCTTACAGATTATTATTTATTAGTTTACTCTTATCCAACAATCTTGGTTTTCTGGAGATTTTCTAAAAAATTGATCAGACTAGAAATTAAAAAATAATGAATATATAAGGGGTAACAGAACGTATTCCTGTTTCATTCTGCGGTATATTTGGCATTCTGTACCTGTATAATTGCCAACTATTATATTTGCCTTTTGTCTCCCATATTAACGTTTTATTACTCGTATAACTTTTTTATTTTTGTTGCAGCTGCTACAAGATTCAATGACGTTTGCCTTGAAAATGATCAGTGCTCAGCTAGCCTTCAAGGAAGCATTTGCCTCAGTAATAACTGTACATGCGATAGTGGTTTTCATAGCATTGACTTAAAATGTGTGCGAACGGCAACTTTCGGTGGTCCGTGCTCGCACAGCGAGGAATGTGTTCGGGATTCCTCCCATTTAGAACTAATACATTGTAATAATGGAGAGTGTCAGTGTAAACCTGGTATTGTTAATGAGACGTTAGGGTGTATTAATAGATCAAATTTTATGGTACAAAATAGTTTTGTTTTTATTTCACTAGTTTTAGTTTTAAAATTTTTGTGATTTATATAGTAAAATTTCTTTTTAAAATGTTGTGTTTTTGGTTATCGTTAATGTATTTTACGAATTAGATAATTAGAATTACCAACACCAACTGTTTGGTAATTTTTTCTCGTGTACCTTGGTAAATACAATAAGTTTCCACTACTATTTTTTCTTATTATTTATTTGTGTAAATAGGGTGGGCATTTCTTATATCTCCCCTTTGTGTTTATCCTATATTCGGCCAACAAATAATAATTTCGTACCATCGCCAGCTTCTATCACTGCCTCTGGTTCGCTAGGAGTATACAACATGTTTCACTCAATGAATATATTGTTAATATATATAAATATATTTATATCACGGGCTCAAACTTAACAATATATTCATTGAGTGAAACATGTTGTATACTCCTAGCGAACCAGAGGCAGTGATAGAAGCTGGCGATGGTATGAAATTATTATTTGTTAAATATAAAATATTATACTATTTATAAAATAGTACTCAAATAAATACTCAATAAATAACACATATTCCAAAAATATATCTCTGATATAAGTGTAAATAATTTAAATAATACAATAGTAAAGAACATCACTTTCATCTGACAAACAACCACAATATACCTATCTCTAATTCATTGGATCAAATCTGTTCTCCTCAAGAACTTCCCGTTTATTGTCAAAACAACTGCAATAGCACATTAAAGTTCTCCAATCAACAATATATGATTTTTGCAACCACGACCTACCATCCATCAATTAATAGAGTACCGGCATGTAAGTAATGTTTGTTTTGTTTTATTTATCTGCTCATTTATTAATTTATTACAATATAATATTACTACTTTATACCAATTGTGGGTCTTACCTTGTCTGTTAACACCTTTTATATATTCAAATTTATTCATTTTGAAAACCACAGACATGTAATATTGGCATAATTACTATAATTTGTATGAACTAACTTATTTATTTATTTTATCTTTATTAGACACCACCCTAATTGGGTTTATTTTATTGCAGCATTAGTTTAACTTTGTATCTGGACCTGAGGATGCTTTGCAAATTGTAGAAAGCGAAACCGGTCGTCAGATTGTTAAATTAAATTGATTGTGAGTAAGTCTTATTATTATTTCTTTACCTATTTGATATGGACTCACACAAGCAACACATTCATGATTTATAAAATAGTATACTATTTTGTACTTAGATTACTTTAGTATCAAATATATATTACAGAGATGAGAAAGAGGTTGCTTCTATTTCTTTGATTACTTGTCAACTGTCGCCGTTGACAGTCCACCCAGTAAGCACAAGTACGTACATAAGACAAACTAAGTACGTACTGATGGGACATAAAGTATGTACAATGTACGTGCTTTGCTGTACGAAGTACGTACTTAATACGTACATAAAACGTACATTTTCCAATTTATGGTACGTACCTAGTATGTACTGAAGGTACGTACCTGGTACATATTGAAGGTATGTACTTAGTACATACTATATATACATATTATGTACATACTATACACACTTATGATGATTTATGTAAATAAAAGTAAATATAGGAGAATATATTTTTATTTTTTTTAAATAAATTCAATTTTTATTCTTTTAAAAATAAGAAAGTTTTTAAGCGATCCTCGACTCCCCTCAATCATCGTCCAATTTCTTGCTCCGCTACCTTCTTATCACTACATTTTTCACACAGAAAACACTCGACTGAATAAAATAACAGGAAACCACACTAGCACCAAACACCAAAAATAAGTAAAAAAAATCTAAATGAAACTGTCTTGCAATGAATTATCACATCAAAACTGTACTCGAGGTGGAAAATTCCTAACTAAATAAATTAGGTTAGGTTAACATAACCCAACATAATAAATATGGTTTATTATAACTCTTCTTTCTCATGGTACATACTTAAGACGTAATAGTACGTACTCTTCTGTACGTACTGGTATGTACCGCAGTGTACGTACTTAAAACGTACTGTGCTGTTTGGGCAACGCAGCGTTGCCAAGTAACACAGAAACGTATAATTAAATACACATCATTTCCCTCCTTACCTATAATCAAAAGTTTACCAAAGTCCAACCTCTGTATATAGTTGACGTATATACACGATTACTACGTCTCAATTCAATACCTGTTGGATTAATAGTTTCTAAAGGTATTGAATGATCTGTTGTTTTAACAGGACTTCCAAACTGTAGACCCCCTTATGAATCAGGACTAGTTTCCTTAATTTTAACAAAAGTCATTTGGTGACTTGGAGAGTCGACAATTTCGGAATTACAATTTTCCTAAACTACTGCAGGTCTTAACCCATGATTTGTAGCCAGTGAAGTATTTGGTCGTTCTATGTTTGTAGTAGTTGAAAATTTCCTAATACTGTTTGCATGTTTGTACAAAACTCCATCATTTACTTGAACCAAATATGTCACTGGACTTACACGTTTTATTGTACTACCCTCCTCCCACTTATCTGTTATATAAGGACCTAGTCTACCTACTAATACTTTCTCTTTACTAAAAAGCATTCAGTTTGTTTGAAATCTGATGATTTATGATAACTGCAATAATTACCCTTTTTAAGTTTAAGACTCAATGAATGCTTTTGGTTTAACTTTAAAAATATACTCATTATGACTCACTCCTGTACTTGCACAAGGAGTATTTCTATAGGTAAAAAAACCTTTATTCTACTGTTAATGTTGACTTTTCTAAAAGAAATTTCTTGAAAGCAATTTTTAATCAATCCTTAATTCCACATATTGGCTACGATGTTGACGATACATTCGTCATTTAGACTCACGGCAGGGATGTTTTGGTGCCTTCAAACCCATCTGAATGATATACATCCTAGTATCCAGTTCACGATGGAGGTAGAAACTGATTCATCCCTAGCGTTTCTCAACATCATCATAAAAAACCAATCCCAAGATTTTCATCGCTCTTCTTCTTCATGTACCATGTCCTTTCAGCGTTGGTTACCATCGTAGCTACCTTATTTTATTCACCGTCACCCTAAATAGCAAGCTTGTATCAATATCATATTAATCCCGCAGGTTCTTCAACCATGAAGTCTTTCTTAGTCCTGGACTGTGTTTGTCTGCTATTTTTCCTTGGATACTATCTTGTAGCAATCTACCTTTTGAACCTCTTATTACATGTTCAAAGTAGTTCTTTCTCTTCTTGATGCTTTTTATAATCTCAGTAGTCTTGCTGAAACGTTCTAGCATTCTTGAGTTTCGAATCTTCTCCACCCAAAGAAACGTTCATCACTCTGTTTATCGAAAAACCACCCATATAAAAGGTCACTTGTATGTCAACCATCGAGCAAAAAGACAAAAGAGGGAATGTAAAGGTAGTGGGGGCATAAATATTGTTAGACAGGAAGTGCGATATTTAAAGGCCACATTAAACAAGGAAAGAGAGTCTCTCTCCTTGTTTGACATCAAATTTAGTTGGGTTATGTTATTGTTTGTCCCATCGAGCAATAAGACAAAAGAGGGAATCTAATCCTTATGAAAAGGAGACCAAAAAAGTGGCCTCTGATGGCGGACATATCCGGAAATGCGAATGCGCGAAATTTAAATTTTCCGACACTTATCAACAGTAGCTATATAATATTTTTCAGAATGTGTCTTAGACGAGAAAGTTTGAATTAATTAATATTAAGTATAAACACAGATGTTTATACGTCCATGTCTATGTTTATACGTCCATGTTTGTCCCTAATGTCACATGAAATCTTATTTATATTGAAGTTTTTTAACAATTGTGTCGCATTTTAGACTATTATCGTTAATAATTAATTAAAACTTTCTCGTCTAAGACACATTCTGAAAAATATTATGTAGCTACTGTTAATACGTGTCGGAAAATTTTAATTTGGCGCATTCGCATTTCCGGATATGTCCGCCATCAGAGGCCACTTTTTTAGTCTCCTTTTCATAAGGATTAGATTCCCTCTTTTGTCTTTTTTCTCGATGATGCCAACGCTCATCATCCTGTTTTTATAGCTCTTTTTTTATAATAAATCGAGAACGACTAAATCGATTTGGCCAATTTTAGTTTTGAAATATTTGAAATCCTTGTAAGGTCTAATATGTGAGAAAATATGATGAAATTATAAGGAAAATAAGAAAAGCAGTTTTATTTTTCCATACAAACAGTTATATATACTTATTTATACCATATACCATCAGATATCAACTTTTGTTAGTTGTATATGAACTGTTAAACATATGATTTTCACTAGAGAGGAAAATATTTTATTTTTGACAGAATTATTTTTGTTTAGAATTAAAAATAGTTTTAAAATGTTCATCATTGTTTATCAACAATAAAAAAACTATTTTTCAACATGGTCTCTGCAATAAAGTTGAAAATTTAAATTTGTGCATTAATTCAATATTAAACTTAAAAATTAAAAATATTAAAATCTGAAATGATAATAATTTAGTCGTCGAGTTGCGCCAAATGTAGGCAACTTACAATTAGGGAACGCTGAAAAATATTTCTTTAAAGTAACAGGAAGTTATATTGTTTAGTCCGGGTATGAGCCTTGTTTTTCAGTATAGGAACTTTCTGAAACAGTCGAGACTGCTTTCTGGATTGACGTAGTTAGGTGTTATATTGCATCGTTAACATCCTTTGTTGCTTGAAGAAAAAGGTTTACAACCAATGCATACTGCCAGTAATAACATATGGTTCCGAAACAATAACTTTAACCAAACATTCTGCAAATAAATTGAGAGTAACCCAAAGAAAAATGGAAAGAGCAATGTTGGGAATAACTAGAAGAGATATGGTACCAAATAGGATAGTGAGAGAGAGGACTAAAGTGACAGATGCCATAGAAAAAATTGCACAAGCCAAATGGAGATGGGTTGGACATATAGCACGTTTAAATGATAATAGGTGGACCAAAAGACTCATAGAATGGAGACCTAGAGAAGACAAAAAACACCGAAGCAGACCACCAAAAAGATGGATGGACGACTTGAGAAAAACAGTCGGAAATTGGATACAGAATACATCCTTTGTGGATTTAAGAGGCAAATTAAAGTTGATTAACTCAAGAGACCAATTCATTAAATATATTCGAATTTGTCATTCTGTTGGTTAATGTTGGAAGTTTGTTAATCAATGTTCACACTTATTAAAAAGAGAGAGTGATCAGAATACAAATCAAATATTTGTATATTTAAGTAATTAGAAGCGATGCCGTTTATGACATAGAAGCCAATGAGATCCGGTATTTTTTGCTTGTCAGTAGGCCAGTAGGTAGGTTGACCTGTGGATAGAGTAACAGTTTAGCCACGTGTGATTATCGATTATTTGTCTAAGTGTTTTAAAGTGATCATTTTCCTTTATTGGTTTGTTTTGTGGGCAATGAACAGCAGAAAAGATCAGTTGCCCATGCCAGTCTTCTATTGATATAGTTTCGCTGGTTTTATGGATCCTAATACTATTTCTTACTATTATTGCAGTCCTGCCATGAGCGTTGCCTTGTGGATGTTTAACGGAGTAGTTTTCAATAAATGCTTTTAATTCTTGAATATGGTTTTTCAAGTCGTTAACGTTCCAGACTCCAATCTTTAGATTTTTAAACATTTAGTTTGGAGATAAAAGTCATCAGGATGTTAAAAATTTTGTCCACATGCTCCATCATTTTTTAAATTATTTATTCAAAGTTGCCATTGCTTGACTGAGGTAGTTGTAGAGGCTGTTGAAACTGAGGTTGCCACATGGTAGCGTGTTGGATGTTTGGTTGGTTTACGGGTTGATTACTTGTTTACCAAGTTATATTGGCTAACTTAGTCCTGCTGTTGTATTTGTTGGGTTTTCTATTTTTGACTTTGGTAACAAAGATTTTTCTCGAAGAGTTGAGAACATTTTCTGTAATAGTTCTTTGTATACCTTTGTACTTGGCAGGAGGGTTTTTAAACAATTGACACATTTTACTTCGTTATTTCGACTTTTCCTTGCGCACTGATGCATCTTTTTGGCATGGCATCTTTAAGTTATTTCACGTTTAGGATGTAGAGGTTCAATTTTAACTATTGTGTTCATTAATTTGGAGTCTTGAATCTTTGTTATTTTTATTTGTGGCTAATTCTATATTAATTAAAGAAAGGTACTTTTTAGAACCTCTCCCAATAATAAATGTGTTTAGGATCTTGTGTCCAAGTTGTTCAAGGGCTTTTTTAGATCCTATTGTTCTATCCATGCATGGATAATTTTTAAAACTACCCGAAGATACGACTAATAAAGAAAAAAACATTAGGGAAGTAGGGGTAAAGGAAGCATTAACCAAATTAAACAATAATAAAAAACACCAGATTACAGAATACGTCGTATAAGTACAGATATACGACGAAGATGCAAGGTGGAGAACATCTAGAACTGGGTACGAAATAGAAGAGTAATTAAATATAATTAAATTAAAATTAAAATTAAATTAAAAATAATTAAATAATCTAATAAGCCGAATGGAACAAATAGAGTAGTAAAAACAGAGAGGCGAGAGACTGTTCTCCAATAGGAAGACGATCAGTAAAAACATACACAAAAAGAAGAAGAACAAGAAAATATAAGACCCCATGTTTTATCATTAGGCCTTCTTTCTTCTTAGAGTGCCGTCTCCCTACGGAGGTTGGCAATCATAATGGCTATTCTTATTTTAGAACTTGCTGCTCTAAACAAATCAATCGATCTGCATTGGTACCAATCACGTAGATTCTTTAACCATGAGTTCTGCCTTCGGCCAACAGATCTTCTTCCTTGAATCTTTCCCTGTATTATCAGTCTCAAAATTTCATATTTTGGTCCCCTCATCACGTGGCCTAGGTATTCCAGTTTTCTGGTTTGTATAGTGGTGATTAGTTCTGTTTCTTTACCAACCCTCTCCAGTACTTCTTTATTTGTAATTCTATCAGTCCATGATATTTTCAATACTCTGCGGTATAACCAGAGTTCGAAGGCCTCGATTCTTTTTAAATTACATTTTTTTAATGTCCAAGTCTCAGCTCCATATAATAATATTGAAAATATATAACAGCGAATGGTACGTAGTCTGATCTCCAAATTTAGATTTTTGCACGTTAGGAGTGGCTTCATTCGTATAAATCATAAATCATTAGGCCTACGTCACGTTTAAGCAGCACTTGTTGCTTTAGTGACAATATTTGCGAGATGAGTATTCCAGGAGTTTCGGGTTCATAGCCCCCACACACTCACTCCATTATCACTAGCTAGTCCTCGAATGCCAGTGATTCGCGAACCTCAAGCTACAGATTTAGATTTGAAGTCGACGAGCACCGCACACTCGTTTCTACTTTGTCGTCTCACCTCTTCCATAATATCATTCAGTCTACGCTCTTTTCGTTTATTGCTATCTTTTGTGAAATGTAGCAACAGCTCACTTTCTACAATCTGACACATACGAAATTCATATAGGCTATAATTCCTCTCTCTGAATCTGGAATTTCGAATCAACACAGCAAAGCGGCCGGAGCTATCTTCCATCCCGATCAGGCTGATTGATTGCCAGAGGAGGCAACCTTCATGACCTCTTTAGCCATATCACCATCTACCATGCCCTGGTATGACAATATTTTGTCATGCAATATTTACTGCTTGTCTGACAATATTTACTACTAAATCCTTCCTAAAACTCAGATCTACGCGAAGGCCCTTTAGTATATTGATGTAGAATTTATTCTTAGTGCTGGTAACCACAACCTCACTATTTTTAATAGTGTCCTCTTTCACGCTTTCGTTCTCTCATGTCCAGCACCAAGGCTGCCGGCGCGCACAAACTGACCGACTTTATCTTGTCCTTTCCCATTCTCTCACGCATCTATTTACACGCTGTCATAAACTTGATGGAGACCTGTTCCTTGCCTTTTCCCAAGATGAGCTTGTGACCACATCTCTCGGCGGAGACTTTTGAACCTGTTGTTGGACCTTAATTTTGGTCAATTCCAACACCTCGACAGGTTTTCGTTCAGTCGAGAAAGCTCTCCGCTTATCTTTCTGAGGGAACCTGCCTCCGCAGAAGACTGTCCCGACACTTCTCTATTTTTTCTACTCTCTTTTTGAACTGTCTACCAGGATCCATTACATGATGCTATCAATCTTAGGCTTCGAAGAGGAGGGAATCCTAACCGTCTCTCCCCGCCTTTGCACTTCTTTTTATCAGCAGTCTGTTCAGGAGTTTTTACGGTCTTTCTAGACCGCAAGAAGATTACGGAAGTATCCTAATCACCCATTTGGTGCAACTGCGTTTATTTCATGGAGACAAAATATTAATGATGAATAATAACGAAAAGGCGAGTTTCGTATGTAGGATATCTCGGTGATACTTAACCTTTTCTAAGAATGATAATGTTGTTCTATTGCATTTTATCAGTATTTACTTTTCAAACTTGCTTACGTCTAAACAACATAACTATACCTTATTTCATTAAGCGATGCAGGGCATATCTTCTTCTTCAGATGCAAATCCACTAATGGATGTTAGCGATCACATTTTCCTGGGGGCAGGGCATAAATTTAACAGATAATTGTTAAAGATGTTCCAAATGAGTCTACTCGTTCCGATAAGTAACAGTATAATTATTACACTTTATTAATTTTTTTTCACTGAATACATAGTAAGTGAAAAAAATAATCCGATTTATAAAATTAATGAATATTTTATGCACAAATGCAAGTAACAGTTCTTCATAAAATTTAAAAATGAACCGAAATGTCCATCTTTATTTCGTCTGCCGACGTTTTCGGCAGCTCATACCGGTTGGGACACGATTTAATGTTTACATCTTCCTGCATCGCTTAATGAATTTTACTTTAGATCGTCTGAATAGCCCAGAGCACGAGATTATTCCATTTTGAAGTTTGTTAAAATATCGTCAACCACTATCGAACACTGTAGAAAGTGACGAGACTCTTCGCTGAGGACAAGCTGCCACAGCTATCTGATCTCCTAAATAGGTTATTATATTCCTAGTACTAACGTACATTGAATCCATTTGATGATGAAAGGTGGTATTTATGCATCTTAAAATTGCTCAATTTTTAATAGGGTCGAGGATTTTTACCATACAACAAAAAACCCACAGGTCAAAGTTCTCTAAATGTCGTATAGCTGGTTGTAAAAGCTTTTTAGATTGTAGTATAGTAAGACAACAGGCTGTACTGTTAAAATTACAGAATAGAGTCGATACTTTATAGGCTCTATCCTGTCTGATTTTTTTAGTGTCTTTTCAATAGTTCAAGAATTTAAATTTATTAACCTCATAATTTAGTTTTTTTTTTTGTTTACCCACATAGCATCTCCATTCAATTCATATTTTCTTCACTCTCTTGCATTATTATTTTTTAGTTCTTCTTCTCCCCCCGCAATTATCAACCAATGTGTCATTTCTTTTCAACTAATGTGTCAGGTGTTTTGATTTCTGTAGAGGTCGCGTACTATGAATATGTCTAAATAATATAATTTTGTCATTTTTCAAGCACTCTATTAATTTTTCGTGTTTAAATTTTGTGAAAATGCTTTTTACTATCCCAAAAATCACAAAAACAAAAATAAGTATCTTTCTTGGTCCTGACACTATTTCTAATGTTACAATGGTAAATAATGATTATTTGTTTATTGTTTTATGCCAGATAAAAAAGGATAACAAATGTAATTCTAAAGACTGGAACAGGAATAATAGATGACGTAAAACATAATATAAAAAAATCTAGACCTTTTAGTTTTGATTTTAATGATAATATTCAGATACTTTTAACAAGTGAATCATAAATGAGCAGCTTGGTTTTGTTATATTTTTTTACCAAAAAAACTCATTTATTCTCAGCACGCATGTGGATTCGTGTGTCGTAAGTAAATATATTTTGCACAGGTTTCTACTGTACCTCAGCTTTTCGTATTCTATCATTTGATAGTGCTGGATAACAATGACACCATGATCAGTTTATGGGAATTCCCAGTGCGCTGCATTCTTTTTGCTAATGATTAACCATTTTATCCACCTTTGAAGTAGTTCTTTAATTATCTTAAGTTAGTTGGTTACTGTTATTATTAATTTTACATAACTGATATTTCATTAAAATCATTAAAAATTTCACTGCGTGGTGTTTACTATTTTTCTCAAATAGTTGTGTAAGTGGGAAAATATTGACATTTATAGATCTTTACCTCTAAAACCTACCTATTGTGGTACACGTTCTGATCTTTTTTTTTTTATTAAGTTAATATTTTTAGTAGTTTCTACATAGTAATCAATCTGGTTTTCCGTTCTAGAGGGATTTAATTTTTATGTATATAACTACTTATAGTATATAACTTAAGTATGGTGGCTTATACGTAAATCGTATAAGTAGCTGAAATATCACCTGGTCTAAAGGATATTGTACAAATATAAAAAAAAGAAGCATATTTTTTAATAACAATTTTATAAAAAAAATCCATCTGAGAGTTTTGTACATTGCTTTTAAAGTTTCGTACAAAATTTGTTATGGTAAAAACAGAAATATTATCGTCACAAATCGAATATTACATGGTGAGTTACAACTGAAATTTTCTTAAATACTAGGTGGTGGTCTAAATTACGGAACTGAGCTAAACATTATTTTGTAATGTGGGTTAACTTTTTCTTGGTGATCTTTGGCGTTTATTTGATCGTCCTTGAGGTTGTCAAAACGTCGTAATAACTAAACTTAAAATATATTTGCATGTGATCTGAATATTTATTATTTATTAAGGAATAGTTTGAAGTTAGATGAGAATCAACCTTTTAAAAATCATTTTTCAACATAAGATAGGTGGGCCCTAACTACCTTCCTTTAAAATATGAAGAGTTATGATGAATATATATATATATATATATATATATATATATATATATATATATATATATATATATATAAACAAACCTATCATGAATAATATGCAAGCATACAAAAATTATTGAAACAACTGAACTTATTAGAATAAAAATAGCTATGAGATAAGAATACATCACTTCGCCAAATCTATAGTAACAAATAATTTTAAATTTTTAAACCAAACAAATTCTATCACCTATGAACTAAGATTATTATGAAACAAATATTTAAATAAAAACATACTTAAGAAGAAAAAACAAGAAAAATACTCGAAACACAGAAGAAGGAAACCTAATATATTATGTTCTAGGAAAACTGTGCAAATGTATCTTGATTCGGTTTAAAAAATTAAGAAACTCTGAAAAAAATAAAAGAGAAGGACAACCGTTAAAAAATGCCCTTTCTTTGACAACGTTGAAGTGTCAAAAATCTATACATGTCTTGTCGTGAAACGACAAGACATGTATAGATATTGGCCCTACAATGAACATATTAATTTACTTATTCTATTTTATGAGAATAAACCATTATTTTAATTACAAATACGTTATATTTGACGTTCCAATGTCTACTTGAAATCAATTGTAAAATAAAAATTAAATTATATTATTAAATTTGTAATCTAAAATTTTGAAAATATAGAAATATCAAAAAAAAAATAGTTTCACAACCACATTATGTCACAATAATGAAAATGATTATTATTGATTTTGATATCGAACATAGAGAAGAAATGTGTGAAATTATAACCACTCGTAACAAACTGACTTATAAAAGGAATTGAAAAATCTCAATTTTGAAGACCTTTGTTAAAGATTCACTGTTGTTTTTCTTTGCTTACCTATATATTTTTTACATAATTATTATAATTCGGTACCTACTACATTTCAAACATATTTTCTTGTATTGTTTTAAAGTTTAGCGAATAAAGAGTTTATTTGTATTTTATGCATAGTAGAATCTATTAGCAACATCCAGAAAGTATGGATACAAAAACATTGGTAGATTTTTTCAAAGTTTGTATTAGTGACGCGAATGAGAGTACAAAATAGTCAAAAAGAATCGTTGTATGCTTCAATTAAGTTACCAAATGCAGTCGCATTAGCCTAACCTGCCAACTAGTGTGAAATTCGATCATTTCGATCATCGTACTCGAGAAAATACTGAGGGACACAACAGTCAATACTCGAGGAACAATAATTAATAAAAGCGTGCAAATACTAGAATTTACAGATGATGTTCACATAATCGCAAGATCAAGAAGAGAAATGATAGAGGCATACAACCAAATAGAACGAGCTGCACAAAATAGTGGTCTCAAAATCTATCAGACCAAAACAAAATATATGCAGGTAAGTATAAACGCAGAAATAAGGCAGCCACTAAATATAACAATAGGAGAGGGGGTAAAAAACTTTATATACTTGGGATCCCTAGTCACGTCTGATAATAACGTTGTGGAGGAAGTGAAGAGGCGAATATTTATTGCCAATAAATGTTACCATGGCTTAATTAGGCAACTAAGATCAGATAACGTGTCGCAAGAAAAACAGAATGCAAAATATATAAAACCTTAATAATCCCGGTACTCACGTACGGCTCAGAAACTTGGACACTCACTAAAAGAGAGGAAACGTTGTTAGGCATCTTAGAAAGAAAAATCATGCGACACATATATAAGGGCACAAAAGAAAGGAAATATGGTGAAGAAGATACAACTTTGAACTAATCCTTGTATCTGTTTTAAAAAATTTGTGTCTGGCTGTGTGGGTTTTTACCCTAAAGCCAATAAAAAAAACGGACGGCTGCGTTGAATGGGACATGTAGAAACAATGGAAGAAGGCGAAATAGCAAACAAAATATTCAAACAGATGCCAGTAGGAAAAAGAACAAAAGAACAAGAGGAAGACCGAAGCTGAGATACTTAGAACAAATAGAAAATGATATAACAACCTTAAAAATAAAATACTGGAGAGAAAAAGCACGAAACTGATCAGAATGGAGAAGAATCCTTCCTGGAAGAGGCCAAGACCCAAAAAGGGTAGTCGAGCCAGTGATGATGATGACTAGAAAATATTGTTATCCAGTAATTGCCATATATACACCATAATCAGTGCAAAGCGTAAAGTACTTGATGGTTCGAAACAGACGTCTCTTGTCCAGAAGCTATTGCTTTTTACAACTGCTGTATGGATAGAGTTGATTTGGGTGACCAATGTCTTAATTGTATGATTTAAATAAAAAGTCGTGGAAAAAGTCTTCTTTAGACTCACAATCGAAGTTGATGTCAATATTTGGATTATTTACAACCAACTAAACCGCAAGAAAACTGTGTTCAAGAATGTTTTACTGACAGTAGGTTAAACATTTAGTGATTAAAGGAAAAAGCTCTAAAGAAAATAGAAACTAAAGTTCATGCTTCACAAATCTTTAGTACCCTTATGTCATGACATAACCTTGTCAATAATCTTGGCGGTTATATACCTTATTTTATTAAAATTATTAAATAATCTTTTTTTGAAAACGATTTTCGGAGTTGACATGGAAACGTCAAATTTTAGGTAAAATGTAATTGTCATTACAGACAATTGTAGCTGAATTACATATAAACATAGTAATAAAAAAATATTAATATGATCAAAAACATCCACCAACCACATTATATAAAAGAATGAAAATGATGAGTTTTTGGTGCGAAGAAAAAAATGGGGTCGAAAGGGTCAAGGTTAGCTGTAATTTCACTCCAATAATTATTAAAGGTTGTTCTCGTTCAACTATTCGCTTTATTATTACACAACAAGAAATACTTCCTCGTTTTAATTTTGATTGGAGGTGAAACCTAGGTCACACAGTTCAGAGTCAAAAATATCCAACTTCTGTCGAAGACTGCTATTATTGGTCTCCGCGTGTTCTAGTTTCTAAAGAATTAAAAAAATCAATAAAGGATGCACTGCTCGTTAGCACAAACATGTTATGTACATACAAATGAGTTCTTAAGCCAACTGTGCTTTTCGAAAGTGATGAGGTTATGAAGAGTCAAAAAGTGGTATCAAGAGGTTAAGCGGAAAGCATACGACAAAAATTTAAAAGACCTGGCATAT
The DNA here is from genome assembly GCA_918026665.1 of Diabrotica balteata. Lineage (NCBI taxonomy): Eukaryota > Metazoa > Arthropoda > Insecta > Coleoptera > Chrysomelidae > Diabrotica > Diabrotica balteata. Next base: position 109,023,502 of record OU898281.1, on the reverse strand, counting down.
GCACTTCATAATGAAATTGATCCTAACCATTATTACGTGGAAAAAACGATAATATATATTTTTACAATTTTTACAAGTTTGAAAATTTGAATTTGAATCAAATACTGAGTTTTAATTATTCACAAGTATTGTATTCTTACTTTCTAGAGAAGAGAATTAAAATGCAGGATGTTACATTAATTACAATTCCATATTACTTTCAGTCATTTTTACATACTGACGCCACTAAATAGAAGTCGATGTAAATTAAAGTTGTGTAATTTCAAATGTGAATCATTATTGGTTACATTTAATAATAAATCATTTACCTCAAATACCAATAAGCTGGCGATTTCTTACCAATTTTAATCTTACGACGAATGACGATAATACTTCTTACAAACTTAGTTAAGTTTTGTCTTTAAGTACATTTTAAGTATCTATCTATTTACATTACATAAATAACCTTATAAACAAAAAATACCAAAAATTTTAAAATATCCTGAAGTTGTTTTACATCTTCATGGGAAGTGGTGTAAATTGATATATATGAACATCTTTGGTCAATAACTATTTCTTTAACCTATCCACAGATATAACTTCAAATAGAGTAATACTAATACGGGTAAAATGGCATATTTGGTGGCGGATATTCTTGTAGAATCTGAAACAACGGGAACTATATAAAATTAATAGTATTTGATCTCTGATTTCTGTTCTTCAAACATTAGGTCCCTAAACATTTTATTGCAATATCTGGCAAACATTTTTAACTGGAATCAACTGACTAAATCTGGACAAAAGCACCACTGCTGTGGACTTTGCGAAATTTTCTAAAAGTATATTGTTACGCAAAAATTAGTCATATTAAAAAAACCTGTAAACATGTTGTTTATTCACTAATATGTTGTAGATTCTTCGAGACCCTTCGATCAGCTGGCAGAAATCTACCTGAAACGGTCGCACGATTCGAAGTTTCCAGAAACCGGTCGAATGATGATACGGCCGATTTATTTTCTAGTATATTCAGAGGGAACCGCCTAAACTCTCGAATAGCTGTATTTTCATATAAATAACGGGGATTTTTCATTGAGGAAGTCAGAAAGAAGATAAATTCACGATCGCGTATTTAAATGTAACGATCGTAATAATAAATTATTGTAAGATAAATTATTATAAATAAACTTTAAATAAATTAAGTTTGTAAGTGTTATAAATATTGAACCTTTAGTAAATTAAATTAAGAACAATAAATTAGAATTAATAAAAATCATTATAGTGGTGTCAGAAGAAAAGTGGAATAGTGGAAATTCTGAACATGGCTACGATTTACGAGCTCACAGTTACGGATTTAAGAAGAAATCTTGAGGACAGAGAATTAACTTCTACCGGAAGAAAGGCTGAGTTAGTCAAACGACTAAAGAACGCTTTAAAAGAAGAAGGTTTGGATCCGGAAACTTATATATTTGAAGACAAATATGTTGCTGTCATCTCGTCAATTTCTAAATTAGAGAACAAAGTTTCTGGCGATATTTCGCAAGTTTCCGGCGACATCGCATCATTAGAGAACAAAGTTTCCGGCGACATCGCAGACATAATTTCTAACGAGATTTCTTGCCTAGAAAGCAAAGTTTCAGCTAACATCTCCTTGGAAATCTCTAAACTCACTTCTGAGATGTCAGGTAGAAATGGACCCAGTAGATAAAGAAAAGGCAGCCTTCACCACAGGATCTGGATTGTGGCAATTCAACGTTATGCCATTTGGACTCTGTAATGCTCACGCGACATTTGAGAGTCTTATGGAAAATGTGTTGAGAGGGTTATCTTGGAAAACATGGTTTATCTAGATGACATAATCGTCTTGGGGGAGACATTTGAGGAATTTAGAAAACGTTTTTAATCGACTTAAAGCTGCCCAATTGATGCTAAACCCCAAGAAGTACCAGCTATTTCAAGGTAAAGTCAATTATCTGGGTCATAGTCAGTAAAGAATTTGTGGCCGTGGATAAGGGAAAAATCGATTCCATTAAGGAATGGCCAAAACCAACTGACAAACATCAAGTGAGCATTTTTATGGGACTATGTACTTACTACCGGAGGTTTATTAAGAAGTTTGCGGATATCGCTAAGCCATTAACACGACTCACAGAGGAGAGATCCAGACTCACAGAGGAAGCAAGAGATTACCGCTGGGATACAGACTGCCAAATTGCCTTTGAGACCTTAAAAAAGCATTTAACCACAGCATCAATTTTAGGGCGTCCACTGCCAGGAGGAGAGTTCATCTTAGATACAGATGCAAGTAATGTGGGAATTGGAGGAGTGCTGTCTCAGAGTCAAGGAGGACAGGAAAGAATTCTTGGATATTTTAGTAAAGTTCTCTCAGAACCTGAGCGGAATTATTGCGTCACGAGAAGAGAACTTCTGGCAGTAGTGAACTCGTTAGAGCACTTCTATCAATACCTCTATGGAAGGAAGTTTTTAATCCGAACCGACCATGCCGCCCTTAAGTGGTTAATGCAGTTTAAGAATCCAGAGGGTCAAATAGCCAGGTTGATCGAACGACTCCAAGAATACGATTTCAAGATTGAGCACCGGGCCGGAGTTAGCCACCGAAACGCTGATTCTCTTTTCAGAAGGCCATGCCCAGCAGAGTGTTCCCACTGCAATAAAACGTAATACAAGGAAGCAGCAGTGCTAAGAACAACTATGGTCAACGACGACTGGACGCCTACCAAGATAAAGGAAGAGTAAGAGAGAGATCCAGTTGTACAGAAAATTCGAAAATGGAAAGAGGAAAACCGTCGACCACCTTGGCAAGAAATATCAAACCTATGCTCAGTAGTTAAGACGTATTAGACGTATTAGAGGTATAAGACTACCTTGTGATCTAGAGTTTGGGTGTCGACCTGGAGAAGATATAGCAGGTGAAGATTATGTGATCGAATTAGGAAGAAGGATGGACGATGTACACGAGTTGGTCCGTTCCCATCTCCAGATCGCTAGTGACCGAATGAAGAAACGTTACGATACGCAAGCCGAAAAGGGGTGTTTTGAGAAAAACGACAAAGTCTGGCTCTATAATCTAAAAAAGCGAAAAGGTTGTTCTCCCACGTTGCAGCAGTTTTGAGAAGGTCCATACCTCATTATGGAGAAGATCAATGATGTCATTTACCGACTAAGCAAGATTCCGAGGGGAAAGCCGATGATAGTACACCATAACCGGCTGGCGTCTTTCGAAGGTGACCACGACGTAGATGAATAAGTGGAAGTAAAGCAAGTCCAAGATGTGTCTGACTTCACGTTTGAGGAATTCATGGGTGCCTATGGAGGTACTGGTAAAGCAAGACATGTTGTTACCACTGAAGAAAGGCAAGATCTACTCGCGCTTCCCGATGACTACTCACTGCCCCTTACCATCCCGGCCAGTATCAAAGACGCACCAGGGTTGGCATCCGTCTTTCGAACGAAGTTCGGTTGAGTTGCAGAACTTCAATGCCAAGTGCCAGCTCCCGGAAAAGCCTTGAAACTTCATGACAACTTCATGACCAACATATCTACCGAGATGTATGAGAAACCTTACTTCAATTGAGAGAGCACGTACTAGAGTCCGACGTGCAAAAGTTAGCCATACCAAAGTTGGAGTGCCGCCAATTAGATTGGAGTGTTATCCGAAATATGGTGGAGGAGATCTTTTAAGACACCGAAGTCCAGGTGTTAGTCTGTTGCAATCCGCATATTTACTGGTGCGGAGAGAAAACCGTCCCCTGTCATTTTTCTACAACTAGAAGTTGTAAAAGGGGGTCCAGTTGCCGATACCAGCATTTCGTTCCAGTTCCAGTCCCGGCAAGGTTCCGGGAGGAACCATATTTTAAGAAGGGGGCAAGGTTACGTAAAAATTAGTCATATTAAAAAAACCTGTAAACATGTTGTTTATTCACTAATATGTTATTTTACGAGACCCTTCGATCAGCTGGCAGAAATCTACCTGAAACGGTCGCTCCCCTACGATTTGAAGTTTCCAGAAACCGGTCGAATGATCATACGGCCGATTTATTTTCCAGTATATTCAAAGGGAATCGCTTGAACTCTCGAAAAGCTGTATTTTCATATAAATAACGAGGATTTTTCATTAAGGAAGTCAGTAAGAAGATAAATTCGCGATCGTGTATTTAAATGTAACGATCGTAATAATAAATTATTGTAAGATAAAATATAATAAATAAACTTTAAATAAATTAAGTTTGTAAGTGTTATAAATATTGAACATTTAGTAAATTAAATTAAGAACAATAAATTAGAATTAATAAAAAACATTATAATATACTTACAATGCACTACTTATTTTAATGTTTTAGTTTGACTAATTCTACTAATCCACTTCAAAAAACGGTAGAAGATGTACAAAGCTAAAAAAAACACTAACATGCAAAAGAAGTAGCAGTAGGTAATTTATGAGTATAAGACTTAAGTTTTGAGAAAAGGTTTAATTTTACTTCTTAATCCTGTTTTATTGTGTGATGTAGATAGATAGTCGCAAAACTCAGTTGAATAACTTAAGCAATGGTTTGTTAAAACAGTGAGCGACGCATAACTCACAGTCAGTCGAACGCCGTGCACGTTCGTCAAAATAAAAGAAATGGTTCTCTATGATATTGGTTTGTTAGGTTCTGCTAAGCTACGCGCACTGCAAACCGATAGCCATGTAGGGTGACGGTGTGCGCTGGAATCAACTGCGATTTGATTTGGACGCAAACAACGTTCAGCTGAGCTCACAACGTACACATAATATACCGAAATTATAATTGTATTTTTATATAGTTATTAATATTGTAATAATTAAGTGATGTCTACTAAATTTTCTCCCGATGAAGATAAAAGACTAGTGGATTTAGTACAAATTGCAGTTCCAAATAAATCCCTGGAAAGTCTAAAATATTCTCGAAATTTTTCATCGTTTTGAAACAATCTTTCTTCGACTGTTAATTTAAAAACACCTTCTGTATTAAGACATGAAACAATTTCGTTTACATTTTTATTTCTTTTATTTACATTTAACGTTATTAACTCTTCTTCTTCCTCCTCTTCGTGTAGTAATAAAATTATTGCATTAAGGTTGCGAGAATTATTTTTTTTAAATGTACAATCTTTGAGAGAATAAATTTGAAACCAATTTCTAAACTTGGTTTCGGAGCGACAGAATATTTATCCGAAATAATCTAACACCCAAAACTGCCGTAAGTCGAGTACAACAGATTCTGCTGTGCGCTGCGCACTTTTCTAACAAACCGTAGCTTTAGGATAGTAGTAGAATGATTAGTAGTAGGATTAGTAGTAGAAGGAGACAGAATTCGAATAACAGTGACGACTGGTTATGCTGTATTCATGTTCCACACAGGTTCTATAGGCATAACACCTGTACCTATCGAACCATGACAATAAGACAAATTTGAGATAGAACATTAGTTTATAGTTCTTAACCCTAGAGTACTAAAGTACGTAAATTTTACGTATATTAATCTGATAGCTACTGAAATAAAAATAAACGTGGCAACGCTTAGCCGCTTCGGCTATGCTATCCTCACTCCATTGCCAATAAAAGAAATACATACTCGATTTGATTTTAGTTTAGGTTAGGCTTTGACGGTAGTATTTATAACACTGTAAGTAAAAGACACATGTGGTTAGTATCCGTGTAAAAAGTTTTGTACTTAATTGTGACGTGTTGTTTTTATTAACGTATAAATCAAATGTTAATCTAAAGCGTCCTCTTACTGATAAAGAATTGAACGAAATTATAAATAAAAGTGACTTCAGTGATTTAAGTGATACAGAAGATGATCTAGAGAAGTTAGAAAATCAGTTGACAGTGGCGATAGCATTGAAGATAGAGACAATGATTCTGCAAAGGACGAAGAAAATGTCTTCACAAAACTAGCTAACACCTGGGCAGATACACCAACAGAAACTCACAAAGAAACAAGAAATACGTGCTCTCGTAAAATATTTTAAATTACGCAACCGCCATCATCAGAATCAACATATTTATACTGATAACCGTATTGAACCAAAATCATCTGTTATAATATGCGATAAACAATCTTTAGTGGGTAAAATTTACATAAAAAGGTAAAAGATGACTCGACTACCAAGAGAACGACTTTTCACACCATGCTGAACACGGATGACAAACTGCTAGAATCAACGGAAGATAAACTGAAAGAATGGGAAAACTATATTAAAATTCTTTTTCACGACATACGAGAAGAACCAAGATTGGAAAATACCAACGAAGGGCCAACAATTCTGAAATCATAATCATGCAATTAATCATCTGAAAACAAATAACAGCCCAGGTCCAGACGGAATATACCCAGAAACTTTCAAATTAATCAGCGAAGAAAATATCGAATTATTTGTCCTTTTATTCAATCGCATTTATAATACAGGTAAAATACCCCAAGATTGGCTGGAGTCAATATTCATCCCACTACCAAAAAAGCCAAACCCACAACACTGCAATGAGTTCCGTCTGATAAGCCTTATGAGTCATGCAGTAAAAGTCCTACTAAAAATCGTACATAATCGTATCTATAGAAAGTGCGAAACAATCATCGGAGACGATCAGTTTGGATTCAGAGCCGGCATGGGAACGAGAGAAGCCCTGTTCAGTTTACTAGTTCTTGCCCAAAAATGCTACGACCAACAGAAAGATATATTTATATGCTTTATATACTTCGAAAACGCATTTGATAGAGTAAGACACGACCTACTATTAGAACGTTTGCAAGAAGTCGGTTTAGATGGAAAAGACATCAAATTCTTAAAAAACTTATACTGGTACCAAAACGCCAGAGTTAGGATCGAAGGTTCCACATCCGCAGAAGTAGAAATTAGGAGGGGAGTTAGACAAGGATGTGTTCTGTCGCCTCTGCTGTTTAATCTTTACTCTGAGTTTCTATTTAAAGAAGCATTGGAGGATTCCAAGGATGGAGTCAAGGTGAATGGCGTAAATATCAACAGTATCAGATACGCCAATGATACAGTGTTAATTGCGGATTCCGACTCAGGTCTACAACGACTCATCGACAAGACCAACTCGACCTGTGAGCAATTTGGTATGAAAATAAACATTAAAAAAACCAAAGTGATGTCAATCCGAAAAAACCAAAAGGTACCTCAACCTTGCACAATAAATGGGCACATCTCAGAACATGTCAATAGATTTAAGTACCTGGGATGTTGGATCGATAGCAGCCTAAATCCTGATCAAGAAATAAGATCGAGAATAGAACAGGTCAGAAAATCTTTCGAAAAAATAAAAAAACTGTTTTGTGATTCTCGAATAAAACTCGAAATTCGACTACGTTTATCAAAATGCTACGTCTGGTCGACTCTTATATATGCAGTTGAAAGGTGGACCCTTAAAACATCAACCGTAAATAAATTGGAGGCCTTTGAAATGTGGATCTACCGGAGAATACTCAAAATTTCATGGACATCACATACCTCAAACGAAGAAGTGCTGCATAGAATAGGCGAGGAAAGAGAACTTTTTAACACAGTAAAAGTTAGAAAAACATTATACCTAGGCCATATACTGAGAAATAATAAGTACCAATATGATTAACTTATAGTGAAAGGAAAAATCGAGGGAAAGAGAGGCCAAGGAAGGAAAATATTATCGTGGCTCAGAAACATCCGACAATGGACAGGGCTAAATTTTGAACAGCTAATAAGAACAGCTGAAGATAGAGAAGAGTTTAAAATTGTAGTAGCCAACCTCCATTGAGGAGAGGGCACTTTAGGAAGAAGTTTGTAAAAACGGTTATAAGTGGAATAATTTATTTTATGGAAATATTGTTTATATCCTTCCAGGTCCAACCAAATTATCCAAAAATGCTGTAGAACCTAGATACGTTTAATTTATTTTTCACTGGTTTGGCGAAGGAGAATGGGAATATGGCGATAGCCCTCCAAAATGTATCGTATTTACAAATTGGATCCTGTAATATATACATATTTTTTTCGAACTACTTTTCCTTTAGGTGCTCTCTCAATTACTGAAGGTCGGCTATCATTACGTCAAATTCATGTTCAGTTTTGCGGTTTTTAATACAGAATGTGCCTTCATATCTGTTCAATCCCTTATATTAGCCACGAACAACTTCTTCTTCCCGGACTATATTACAATCATATGAAGTAAGAACAGATATCAAACATTCAATGGTGAAGTGGAATTTGTGACGAGATTTTCATTCGTTGAAAGCATTCCGAACAACGCATTAGCCTTTCAAAGAATGAACAAATAAGGTTTCCAGTCTCGTCTGGTATGATAGATGGGGTTTAAGAGAGAGATTGTCCAATCGTAAGGTTGATCTGAGATTTTCTATTCGCAATGGTATACTGAAACTAGGGTTAGGTACGAACTTTATTTCCTTGTTGTATATAAAGATCACATTCTGTATTTAGGAGTGCATTTGACTGCCATTACCTTCGCTTTCTTCGTTATCATTTGTTGTCTCTATCTGTCGCCATTCCTTAAGCGTTCATTATTTCTTGCAAGTCTTTAACACTTTCTCCTCACACTTGCAAGCGCATAATTTTTAGACCCAGTTCAAAAAAGTGACTCATTAGACTTGATCTATGATCATTACATTTATATGCACTTGGTTTTTTGACAAAGCTATAAAATGATATTTTATATCCTCCTTCTCATTCCTTGAGCCCTTGGCAAAGCGTGGAGAGACTCTAAATATTATTAGCTTGCTGTCTCCATTGGGTGCGATCCTGTACCATATGGATGGTTTCATGTAGGGATTTAGAACATTAGTCTTTATTTGGTCTGCCCATCGTGTTAAATCTCTTTGTTTTGGTCTTGGGCCTTCTACCTTTTCTTTTAATACCAATAGTTCCATGGTCCCCGATCTTCTGGCCGAAGTAAATTACGTATGCTTGGTTTTACTTCTGTTTATAATATGAGGTTCATCTAGAATTGACAATTGGCTTCTATGTTCTGTTAGGACATGCGTGGAATTCTTTTGTATACCCACATTTCATATGATCCACATTATTTTATCTCGCTCTACTTTCGATTTATCACTTTTCTGGTGGCTTGTGATCAACTGCAGGTGATCGGTTTAGCGATCACAATACTTTTTATGTTGTATTCTTGATCGTTGGAAGCTCAAAATAACAAAAAAAAGCATCACACACAAAAATAAAATAAGTGAAAAAAAATTAGAATGTAATGAAAAATTAGTACCAAGACAAAAAATTAAAACAAATAAAAAAGTGTGTTTACAAAACGCTTAAAGAACAGAAATGTTAAAAAGGTGCAATTAAAAAAAAATAATGTATGTAACAGCAGATACTTACGTGAACACTCGGTGTTATCTTCGCTTGCAACTAAATAATCTTTGCACTCGCATATTTTTTGGTCTTTACAAAATCCACCTTCTATACAATGTTCGTCATATTTACAACTCTGGCCAACAACTAAAAAAACACAAACACAATTAATAAACCAAACTAAGTACAAAAAAATATGCTTTGTTGTTTTAATTTCTAATTAAAATTATAATATACACAGTTCAAGATTTTTTTGATTGTAAAACATTTATTAAGGGGCCTTGCTAATAAGACTGCAGACCTACATCATAAAATTCTTGGAAATTGCATGATATTATGATGCCATTATGTCCCCTCTACCTTATTAGTTCACCACTGTGTCGCTTATATGTGTAGGTATGTACTATAACTCCACATCTACATAGGAAGATCGAAACTAACGCATGTAGCTTGCGCCGACTTTACCCGAAGAGGTGAGTACTGGCCTAAATCCGGTCTTCATTCATCACTTTGCACTGTTTCACTCTTCGTCATTCGGTTTTTGGCCTCCTTTGATCTCCATTCGACAACAAGACACTTCCACTGAATGAACTACCAATAGACATAATTAAACTCATCAAAGGCAACAACTTAATAAAGATCGTGGAACTATTTAACAGCATTTACAAATCTGGTATCATACCTAATGAATGGCTAGTAACAACAATAATTGCCATACCCAAAAAGTCTAATGCGAGAAAATGCTCGGAACATCGCACCATCAGTCTCATGTGTCATATATTAAAGGTCTTCTTAAAAATCATTCATCGGAGAATATATAAAAAATTGGAAGTTGACATCGGACCCTCTCAATTTGGCTTTAGAGACGGACTAGGAACTAGAGAGGCACTGTTTGCTTTTAATGTTCTAACACAACGATGTTTAGACGTAAATCAGGACATATTTGTGTGTTTCCTAGACTATAACAAAGCATTTGATACAGTAAAACATAGGCCACTGATGCAAATACTGGAAAATAAAAATATTGATACAAGGGACATGCGAGTGATAAGGAATCTATACTACAAACAAGAAGCTACAGTACGAATTAACAGCTCGATATCAGATAGAATACAGATCAAAAGAGGTGTTCGGCAAGGCTGTGTGTTGTCTCCAACCTTGTTCAATGTCTACGCGGAAGAAGTTATTAAAAAAGCTCTTATGAACGAAAAAGCCGGAGTAAAGATCAACGGTCACCCCATTTGCAATATCCGATATGCTGATGATACCGCGCTCATAGCAAAAAATATTGACGACCTACAGAGATTACTAAACAAAGTGGTAGAAGCAAGTGAAGAATTTGGTCTGTCACTGAATACAAAGAAGACCAAATTCATGATAATTACAAAGAAACGTATCAATAATATCAACTTACATGTAAGACAGAATCTTATTGAACGAGTACAAAATTACAATTACCTCGAAACAAATATTAACGAGTCAAACGAATACACCAGAGAAATAAGAATAAGAATAGAGAAAGAACGCAGTGCCTTTAACAACATGAAACAAATGTTGTGTAGCCGAAACCTAAAGCTGAAAATACGAATGCTTAAATGTTATGTTTTCTCGGTCCTGTTATATGGGGTGGAGGCGTGGACACTAAATAAGCAATGTATGGGTAAGCTGGAGGCATTTGAGATGTGGGCGTACCGAAGAATGTTAAAAATCTCCTGGAAGGATAAGATAACTAACCAAGTTGTATTAGACAGGATGAACAAACAAAAGGAGGTCGTATTGAGTGTTAAAATGAGGAAACTACAATACCTGGGACATATTACACCTGGGAATAAATATCAACTGTTACAACTAATTATGCAAGGAAAGATTGAAGGTAGGCGCAGCATAGGTAGGAGAAGAATGTCATGGTTGAGAAACCTCAGAGAGTGGTTTGCTTGCACTTCCATATAATTGTTCCGAGCGGCAGCCTCCAGGGTCAAAATTGCCATGATGATAGCCAACCTTCGTAGCGGAGATGACACGTGAAGAAGAAGACTCTTCGTCATTCGGTTTTTGGCCTCCTTTGATCTCCATTCGACAACAAGACACTTCCTTTGGCGTTTTGAGTCACTGAGACAATTGCGGAATTTAGCAGTGTGTAATGATCTTCAGTACCATAGTCCTACTTTTTTGAATTGTTTCTAAATTGTTGAAAAGTTGTATCTTACGAGGCAATTTCATTTTTGAAGATTATAAAAAATCTTAGTGAATTGTCGGCTCTATAAACGTGTATTAAATTCGATTTGACAAAAACGGTTACACAAGGTTTGACTGGCACATTATCTTATGAATACATGGGTCTTCACATGCCCAAAAAGGAAGCATTTTTCTTCTGTTTCGCGTAACCTTTTTAGATCATAACGTAACATTATTTGTTGATTGCATGACTTCTTAGACCATATTAATGGTAAAGTTTCTATTGTGGATTCATACCGTTTTTTTATTTCTAAATAATGAATTTAAATCCACGAGCCTTTTAATGATATTTTTGTTAAAAGCGACCATTTCAAAAATGTCCAAAGCAACTTTTGATCGAATCCTTCTCTGCTCTGTTGTAAGCAACGTATTTTCTTAATTTCAAGATCGCTTTCTAGTTGAGATTACACTCTCAACTAGTCCAATCCTGGAAGGAGAATCAGAAAAGATCACGGAAGAATGTAACACGGATCACTGTCAACAGACGTGAGGCCAGTTTTAAACCGATTGAACCATTATTTTATCTGTATTTTGAATATACATTTATCTCCAAAGAAACTTTTGCATCATTTGAATAATTTTCGGGCAACTTATTTCGAGTTTAAAACTGGTGTTTATGATTTTGGTGTAACATGAGCTTAAAACTATGTAACTTTTATTAAAAATATTTTTGAGCTTAATTATTTATCTTGGCCAATTCATTTTAGCCAACCATAAATGTATGATCAATTAAATACGATAAAACAGGAAAGAATAAATTCTGTCTTAGTGTACACCTACATTGGAACCGTATTCTCCCGATCCGATATCTGGCGACGTCGGATTAAAACCAAACTCAAGGTATTAAATCAGATTGCATATACTGCTTCGTCACGGAAGCAGTATAGGCACTATGATTTAATACCTTAAGTTTGTTTTCAATCCGACGTCGGCCGACGTCGCCCGATATCGGATCGGGAGAAATACGGTTCCAATGTAGGTGTACACTTAATTGTTGTTAGTGGGGACACTATTTGTCTAGTCTACTAAAACACATTGTCTATTACGTTACGCCTAATGATATTGAGATCTACAACAGCTGAGATGGAAGGCCTAATAAGCTATTAAATAGATTGAATTCTTGCTAATAACATTAGGAATAAAATTAATGCTCCAAACTGGCTTAGTAAATCTAACAGAATTACGAATCTTATCTCTTGTGTGATTGCTGTATCTCACCAATAGAGGCGCCCTTCTAGTTGGCATAGCAATAGCATTGAGTAACGACATATTATGTCTGAAGAAAACAGTTTGTAATAAGGAGAGCAAATACAAACTACCTCACTTCATTTCTCAAGCCAAACAGTTATGTTAATGGGATCAGAAACAACGGATAGTATTCCACAGTGGACAGTGTGACCAAAAAAAATGTAGAAAATTAATGTCAGTTGTCATATCTACTATCAAAGTGCAGAAAATTCTATACTAGGAACATCATTATTAGCCGTTTTGAGTCCACTGCTGTACATAGACCTCCCATAAATAAGTCCATTGAGTCCGATCTTGAGCAGCTTCAATCCAGTTGTGCTGGATGCGCTTGATGTCGCTGATAAGAACAGGGTTATAGAAATAAATTTAGACTTACAATCTATTCTATTTGAACCTAAGACAACCGGTTACGAACACTAGAATTTCCTGTTCATCTACAGGCCTCCGGAAAGAGTAACTTAAAATGATGCCGGTTCAAGGATAGTAGTTGACTGTATTGCCATGATAAGCTTAGAGAGATTCTTAAAAGGAAGGACATAGATAATAAAGATCTGCGAATAATTCTCAATCTATATTGGAATCAGAAAGCTAACATCAAAATAGAAACTGAAACATCACAAGCAATAGAAATACGTAGAGGAGTACGGCAGGGTTGCATTTTGTCACCTCTGTTATTTAATGTATATAGTGAAAGCATCTGTCAGGAAGCCCTTTTACAAGCAAACGGAGGAATCGTAATTAATGGAGAGATTGTAAATAATATTCGATACGCGGACGACACTGTACTAGTTGCAAGAACAGTAAAAGAATTACAAAGATTACTTACAGACATAAATATTGCTTGCAACAATTATGGTATAAATATCAATATTAAAAAAACCAAGTATATGGTCTTCAGTAAAAACATGACACAACCAGCGCATATTAGTATAAACGGCACTCAAGTTGAAAAAGTATCAAGTTACAAATACTTGGAAACTTTAATAAACGAAACTGGAGACCAAAACAGTGAAATAAAAAGACGTATCGAAATTGCCAGGGCCACCTTCATAAAGATGAGAAAATTCTTCTGCAACAGAAATATAAGCATCCCTCTACGATTAAGAATGCTGAGAGGCTATGTATTTAACACGCTATTATACGGTGTAGAGGCCTGGACTCTCAAACAGAACAACATGAAAAATATTGAAAGTTTCGAGATGTGGTGCTACCGTCGAATGCTGAAGATTAGTTGGGTTGAAAGAATAACAAACTGTGAAGTAATACGAAGAATAGGAAAAGACACAGAGATTTTGTTAACGCTAAAGCGAAGAAAACTCGAATATTTTGGTCACCTGATGAGAGGGCATAAATACGCATTACTTCAAAATATAATGCAGGGAAAAATAGAAGGAAACCGGAATCCAGGCCGTAGAAGAATGTCATGGTTGCGGAATTTGAGAGAGTGGTTTGGCTGCACCACTAATGAACTCTTTAGGTCAGCCGTAAACAAGGTCAGAATAGCCTTGATGATTTCCAATCTCCGATAGGAGTGGCACAAAAAGAAGAAGAAGACGCTGTAAATATACCTGAAAAGAAAAGTGTTTGATCAATGCGTTCTACCAGTGCTAACTTACAGAGCAAACACACTTTCCATAAGAAAAGCTTCAGCTAGCAAATTGAGAGTTACACAGAGAAGAATGGAGCGATCCATGACATGAATAACTCTGCAAGACGAAATAACAAACGAATAAATGAGAAGAAGAACCAAGGTGACTTACACATCATGGAAATATTAGCCAGACTAAAATGAAGATGGGCAGGACACATAGCTAGAATGACCGATGGGCGATTTATAAAGATATTATTGGAATCGACAGTCGACCACCTACATAATAGACTGACGATTTAAGAAGACTAAATAAAAACTGCTAGAGAGCGATGCAAGATACATAGGGTTGGAAACACGAGGGAGAGGTCTACGTTCAGCAGTGGACTTTCGATTCTGAATGACCACTAATAGTAAATACTTCGAAACAGAAGTTGTGGTAATCATGGCGTCGGACAATAATTGTATTATATTAATATATTTATTATATATCCACAGACTTGGAGGCAGTGCAAATGGCATATAAAAGGGTGGCAGGTTAATAAACAAATGGCTATGTACCATTGACATAGTTGTAATTGCCGGGATTAGGTCAGTTATCAGTTCTGAAGTATTGCAACTAATATGAAGTATATATAGACAAAAGATTGCCCAGTCCACAGCCACCTTTACTTCCAAGCCATGAAGTAGAAATTTGGCAACAACGCGTGGTAGTCCGACCGTGGTTTGTTTTGTTTAACATTTCATATAGAAAGGCTTGTAAAGTTTATTGAATTTAGTGTTTTTTAACCTTATTCGAATGTTTTATTTGTAAATTGTGTTTAAATCAATTAGAAAATATTAATATAAGTGAAATTTCATTAAGTTTAGAAGATTTTTAACGACAATTTAAAAGGCAAGTATAAATATAACCTACACAACAAACTGAAAATAATAATACTTTTACTTCTTGTTACAAAATATGTAAACTAAAAACAACATTAATAATACTTTTGTTTTTTGTTACAGATGCCCTGGCATTGTTGTGTACCTGGTAGCAAAACCAATTATGCCAGTACTTTAAAAACAGGCAGAAAGTACGTTTTCGTTTCCCAAAGATCCCCAACGAAGGTATACTGGGTTATGCTCTATTCATAGTGAAGGCTATACAATTACCAAATCTTCCGTAGTATGTGCCAAACATTTTCATGAAGATGATATTCAGCGGACTGAACAATGAGAAGATAAAGATGGAAATGTACACATTGAAAAGTTAATATTTCCCAAATTAAAAGACAATGCAGTTCCTAATATATTTTCTGAAGTACCATCATATGTAACTGTTCATCGTACTAAAGAAAGAAGGAATCCCGAAGACAGAAGACACTTTGTGCATAAGAAGAGGGAACAAGAGATAACAGAATTCTTAGACAATGATTTAATAGAATCATTTGAATCATTTTTAAGAGTCTTAGACAATAATATCCCATTGAAAAACTGGACAAGTAAAATTACAAGTAACTGTGTATATTTCTATGTATTAAACATTAATCACTTGGGACACGAGTGTGATAATATTTGTGTAATAAGTAGTGTAATAGTTAGCAGTAATTTTAGTGTAATCGTCAATGTAGGTAAGAATAGATTAAGTAGTAATGATTTGAAATGGATTTTACAATATAGTAAATTAACAAGATGGTCACAATTAGAGAACTTACTTTCTTGATATAGATCTGCTTTTTAGATAAGTGATAACAAATTTGAGCATTACATTCAAAAATCTTTTGAGAATATAGGCTATTTTAAATCTATATACAAGTTATAAATGGTATGTTACATTCAACACATTTTTTATGTATACCTCTTTTAACTTGGTTTGTATGACAAAAAACCTATTCATATATAAAATTGCTACTTTCATATACCTAAGTATGAAAATTCAACAAAAGTTATAAGTAAATAGTAAAATATTTAATTTTCAATTAGATTAATTTAGAACCATATTTATATTGTGTCTGATTTCTTAGGATGAATTTTTTAATCATAATAGTTACACTAAGTTTTTGCTTAACAAATTTTATATCTTTTGTATTTTTAATAATCTTTTTAAATGTCGTGTTAATTTATTGTATTATTTATATGCTTAAGTAGTTAATATTTAAAATTTCTAGAGATTCTTGACTGCATTTGATTGTAAGATTAACTGTTTGACACTGTATTTTAAGTGCAATAAATTTTACTCTAATGATTATTTTATTGATAATATAACCTTAATAGTAATAAAACTTTATATAGATTTATTAGGTAAACATAAGGTTTTATTAATTTAATTTCCCTAAAAATATTTCTGTAATGAATTAAAGTTTTCAAAATATCAGTTTACTAAAATTCAAATAAATTAGTTTAATTTTCTGGTAGACCTTACAGCTGATTATCGGACTACCGACGTCATAGAATGCGGTGTTGCCTTTTTTGCTTCATGGCTTGGAAGTAAAGGTGGCTGTGCCCAGTCCTAACACATGGGTCAAACACCTGGACTCTTTACAAGAAGCAATGAAAACATGTTAGGATGTTCCAAAAGAAAAGTACTAAGGCGAATCTATGGAGCATTGAATGACAATTGAGTGTGGAGAAGACGATACAGCTTCAAACTTTATAGAATATACCAGGAACCAGGTATCGTAAAGATATTAAGATAGGACATCTTAAGTGGAAAGGACATGTAATGCAGATAGAACAGAATGACCCAGCTAGAAAAACACTCCTCATAAATCCGTTGGTCAGAGAAGAAGAGGAAAACCCAGATCAAGGCTCCTTGATAATATCAATGAAGACATGAGAAATATGGGAATACGTGTTTCGTGAAGAAAGGCGATGGATAGGGACGACTGGAGAGAAATTCTTGAGGAGGCTAGAACCCACGCAGGGTTTTAACCCTTTATAGGTCTGTGGTCGATATTTCGACCACTGCTCTTATTAACACTTACGAGCTAGTAATTGACATGAAAAGTTACCGAAGTGCAAATTCAGTGTTTGTAAATGAATTGTACCCAAAATGAACACCACAGAACAAAATACGGCAACGTGGCAGCAATGTGGTCGATTCGCCAACCACAACCCATCATACTCTGTAAGTTACCGTTGAACGTGATCACAGGTTTTTGCCGTTTGTAAAAGTTAGAAAAATAATTTACAAAAGATTTATACATCAAACTCAAGGTAACACATCACAGTATTATGGTCTTTTATTATCTATTCAGATTTTATTGGCGCTAAGATGATATATCTTGATTTACTAAACATAACCTCAAAGTAGCACATGCTGATTTTACAATTGTTCTATTGAAATCTATTTTCACTCTTGTTTATTTTAAATCTATACAATTATATTCTTTTTTTACGTAAATCTGACTTACTTGAATAATATTTCCAAGAATTAAATTGCTGTGCGGTAGATCAAGTAATTAAATTTTTCAAGTATTTGTATACAACAATGTACGTATCTTTTGCAGTAAAATGGAACACCGCAATATACTTGAAAATTTACAAAATATGACTCAGGATGATTTATTTGATTACATAGATGGTATTCCATATCAACAAGCTATAAATTCAGATTTTGAGGGTGATTCTGATGCAGAAGATAATCTTCCTATTTCCAACCGAACGTCGGTTGCATCCAACGCGACTATTACTTCATTGTCTAATGATGACAAGGTTGAATTTCTTGATGTTGATTCAGATGACTCAATGGATGATATAGCTTTCCACCCTCAGGTAAGAACAAATCGCATTTTTGACGACGTCGATACTTCCTCAGGCGAAGACGAAATAGAAGAGAACCAAGAGAACACAGTAAAGTGCGATGATATATAAAATGGAGAAAGAATGCTTCTGATGCACAAAAATATTCGAATGCGCCGTTTACCAGACCATTTGGCCCAGCAAAACCGGTCAATATAAATTCACCATTCGACGTGTTTTCTTTGTTCATGAGCAAAGATATTATAGCTAATATAATTACACAGTCAAATCTCTATGCTCAACAACAAAATCATAATAATCTCGACCTAACTGAGGAAGAACTGAAAGCATTTCTAGGGGTTCTTATAATCATGGGGTTTCATAAACTATCTAGTTTGAGACATTATTGGTCAACTGATATTAACATGCACGTGCCAAGAGTTTCGCAAATTTTTACGCAAAAACAATTCTTAAAAATTCTTCGTTTTCTCCATCTAAACAATAACCCCAATTTTTTGACAAACTGTTCAAAGTAAGGCCTTTGATAACAGAACTGCAGCAACGCTTTCAAGAGAACTTTTATACAAGTAGAAATGTTGCGGTAGATGAAAGTATGGTTGCTTTCAAGGGGCGAAGTTCTCTCAAACAATATATGCCGAAAAAGCCCATAAAAAGAGGCTTTAAAGTTTGGGTCGTTGCATGCTCCGAAACTGGATACGTGCACAAATTTAGCATATATGAAGGCAAATCTCAATCACAACATGCTGAATATGGTTTAGGCGCTAAATCGGTATTAGACATTACCGAGTCTCTTAGAGGCGCAAACTACTGCATTTATTTCGATAATTTTTTCTCGAGTTTTCGTCTTCTTAAGAAAATGTTAACCTATGATTTGTTCTGCTGTGGAACTTTTAGAATAAATCGTAAAGGCTTTCCAACACAAATGAGAAAGGACAAAACAATGAAAATGAGAGAACACGATTATTTCATGTCCAATGATATGTCTGTTGTTAAATGGAAAGATCGGGAGAGCAAATGCGTTTTAGTCGGCAGTACTATGCATAATCCACTTGAGATTACTTCAGTTTTGCTAAGAAAACCGGATGGTGAACAAGAAAGTGGTGTATCCAAAAGCCATAAGTGATTACAATCGCTATATGGGTGAAGTCGATCTATTCGATCAACTTCATGCTTCTTATCCAATTTCATGGAAATCCCGAAGATGGTATATGAAGATTATTTACTATTTGATTGATGCAGCAGTGGTAAATTCATATATAACTTATAAGACTACAATGAAAATGAGGTCCATTAAATCGAAACCAATGATTCACCTGTATTTTAGAAGTGTATTGGCCAACGAGCTCATAGGTGATTTCTATAACAGAAAGAGACCAGGACCTAAGGTAACAATAGGAAGAAATAAACTGAAGAAAATGTGAGCAACCACTAATTCTGTTAGCGTTGAAAGCACGGTGAGACTAAGCGATGTTGGCAATCACATGCCAGAAAAAGGAACATCAAGACGTTGTGCACTCTGTTCAACGAGAGCAAAGCCAAAACGTTCAAGTATGAAATGCTCAGATTGCCAGGTTGCATTATGTATTCAATGTTTTCCATTATTTCATAATAAAAATGTTTAATTAATGTGTTTTTTTCTGTGGTCGATTATGGAACCACAACTACATTTACCAAAGTCAACATACCTAATCAGGCAGTGGTCGAAATTTCAACCACCTAAAAAAAACAACAAGGAGTGAAAATAAAATGAAAATACGAATGAAAGTTCAATAACGGATCATTCCTTATCTATAATCTGCAAAGAATTTGTTTATATTACCAAAAAATAATTCTGCCCTATAAAGGGTTAAAGCCAGAATGATAATGAAGATGACATATTATACACATATCTATGAA
This sequence comes from Diabrotica balteata, assembly GCA_918026665.1. Classification (NCBI taxonomy): domain Eukaryota; kingdom Metazoa; phylum Arthropoda; class Insecta; order Coleoptera; family Chrysomelidae; genus Diabrotica; species Diabrotica balteata. Next base: position 109,003,461 of record OU898281.1, on the reverse strand, counting down.
ATTAAAGAGTGGACTCTAAAATCAGTAGTATTGAAAAGCTCAAAGCACTTCATATGTGTTAAGAACAGCTTGAATTAACATATTAAATTTATAACATTATTGCACCTGTGAAATGCAACCATAAATGTTATGATTTTTCTGTAAATTTAGATACTTACTGCCAACACATTTATCCCAATATTTGTTTGGTCTATAGTTAGGCATGCATTGACAAGTTCTATTTCTACCACACAGATAGGCAGGACGTCTACATTCACTTCCTAAGGTACAATGTTCGTTAAGTTCACCTAAAATAAGAAAAAAAATCATAAATTTCCTACAATGATCATTAAGTTCACTTAAAATTAAAAAATCAAATGTCTTATTAATTAGATTGTGTTGCGAAGAGGTATTTCTTTGAGCGCATGAAATATTGTAAATTCCATTTTGTAAAAGAAACAACCACCGATCACCTTGGTGGTATGGGATTTTACCATAAGCTAAAATTGACGTCACTTTTGTAATTTTATCTAAAATTTCCTTGATAAATCAAATGCGGTTAGTATTTACCAAATTATTGGAATAATATACGCGACATTTAACAATGAAGTGTTATATATAAACCCTATTAAAGAAACTATAGAGAAACACAATGAAAATATAAATATTTAGAAAAGACAGAGATAATTGATCTACAGATATAAATAATATATGCATCTGAATATGGAATGAAACTCGCCTTCACGTTGGTGAACCCTGTTATCACAAATGAGGCTCTGACGACAGAGTGTCAGCGTAATAACTGTAATACCTGGAATTAAGGAAATGTAATTCGATTAAGACCCGCGTGTAGGGTACGAGACACCAAAGAAGAATATCCCCACAGTTTCTTCTGCTTGTCATAATAGACGACTGAATGGAGCAGCACTCTTGCTGTTCTAAACCGTAATTTCTATTCCCCAACCCCTGACCGAACATAGGCGGTATAACCCCAACCCAACACATAAAATAACACCATTGGCCCAGAGGAAATGTCCAGCTACTATAACCGGAGTAAACCGAGGCTGCCCTGGCACTGGGCTCGGGTGCAATAGGCTAATAACCTGTTCACCTAAATCCGCGTTGACATGGGTATTGAATCACGAACGTGAGTCACGCTTTCGTAAGCCACGCTCCGTGTAAACACGTACATTTGTGAAATACGAAGATGAAATTCTCTTATCTACTCGAAATAATTACGATCGTGAGAAGAACAAACTTGTTTGATTTTTGGATCGTTCGTTAGTCAGTTCTGAACAGTGCAAGGTCGAGGTCATTATCAACTTCAAATTATGTCGTACGATGCGTGTTTACAATAAGTACTAAGAGTCCTTTCCTGTATTTATTCTGTTTATTTTTAGGTATTTGGTCAGTATGAATATTGTTTTCAGAAAAAAAAAAAACCTGAGTAAACTCTCTTCACGAACGAGGTATGACCACGGTCATGAAGTTATTAAGAATCGTGGACCACGAGTGTGACTTTTGTTAGTGATGTCAACACTATCCATGTCAACGCGGCTACAGAATGAGCGCTCAATGATGGAATTGCGATTGTGGGAATGTCCAAACCATGTTGCAGGCAGGGAAAACGCAAAATATTGCTCAGGTACTGCAGAAATACGAAGTAGACATAGTCCCTCTCCAAAAAATCAGATTTAAAGGGTATGGACGCATAAATAAAAAATACTACAGTTTAAACTACTGTGAAGCAGAAAGACATGGAGACTTTGGAGTGGTTTTATGGTAAACCATAAACGCAGGTCGATATTGGGTTTGACAAACTTGAATGAAAGAATATGTAAAATACGCCTAAGGAGTCAATTCCATAATCTTCTTCTTCTTCTACAAGTGCCGTCTTCGTTCCGAAGTTTGGCTATCATCAAAGCTATGCGTATTTTTGATGCTGCCGATCTAAACAGTTGGTAATTGGTGCAATTGTACCATTCTCTCAAGTTTTTCAACCATGAATGCCTTCTTCTTCCTATAGATCTCTTTCCCATTATCTTTCCCTGTATAATCAATTGCAGCAACTGGTATTTATCTCCCCTCATAACATGTCCCAAATATTGTAGTTTGCGCTTTTTAACAGTAAGTATCAGCTCTTTCTCTTTCCGCACTCTCCGCAAAACCTCCACATTTGTTTTCATTGTCACAATTCCATAATACATAGTACAATTAGTAACATCCATGCCCAACAGAAAGAGCAGATGAACTAGTAACAAATAAAATTCTACGAACAACTAGAGGTAGAATGTGAAAACGTGCAAAAAGGAATGCAGTTATAATCCTGGATGATATAAACGCCAAGTTGGGAAAAGAGCCAATAGATGCAAAATCCTTTGGTAAGTATAGTTTACATGATATTACTAGCAACAACGGTATCAGAGCGGCATAGTTGGAAATGACAAATAAACTAGAGTAGTTAGTACGTGTTTCCCCACAAAAATATTCATAAAGGAGAATAGATGATATCTGGTACTAATAAATTTAATCAAATTTATCATATAATAATATCTAAGCGAAATTGTGATTCAGATTATTTCTTGATCATATCAAAGATAAAACAAAGAGTATCAATAATCAAGAAAAGAGAAAGTCGCCAAAAAGAAAATGGAACACATATATGTTTAAATATTATAAGAAGAAAGATCAGTACCAGCAAAAAATAAACATATCCAGAGCCAAGATTAATACTATTCATCATCATCAGTAGATCGACAACCCATTCTGGGTCCTGGCTTGTTCTAGGATTTTCCGCCATTCTGTTCTGTTCTTTGCTTTGTTTTTCCAGTTGGTAATCTTAAGTGTTTTCAGATCTTGTTCCACTTGTTCCATGTATCTAAGTTTGGGTCTTCCCTTTAACCTTTTCCCTACTGGTATTTGCCTCATTATATGTTTTGGCGTTTCAGTCTCCAACATCGATCTCGGGTTCATTGTATGCTGTGTATAGTTCAAAGTTAGAGCTTCTGCGCCATATGTCATTTTCCTTTACCCCCTTATATATGTGTCTAAGGATTTTTCGTTCAAATGTACCTAATAAGTTCTCGTCGCTTTTCGACAGTGTCCACGTCTCTGATCCATATACAATGACCGGTTTTATCAGGGTCTTGTATATTTTGCATTTGTTTTTATTGTGATGTTGTTAGATCTTAGATGTTTAATTAGTCCATTATATGTTTTATTAGCGATATGTATTCTTCTCTTAACTTCTTCACTGATATTGTTATCTGCGGTAACTAGTGAACCTAGATGTCAAACTTTTCACGCTTTCGATGTTATAGTCTCGTATTGTCAGATTCTGTAGGTTTTTTTGGCCTGTCGATTTACTGGCCTTCATGTATTTGGTTTTTGTTTCGTTAATGTTTAGGCCACTGTTTTGTGCCGCTCTTTCTATCGCATTAAATGCTTCTACCATCTCTCTTTCGCTTCTAGCTATGATATCAACATCATCTGCAAATGCCAATATTTGTACACTTTTTGTTATTATTGTTCCTCTGGTGTTGACTTTTGACTCCCTAATTATTTTCTATAATGTGATGTTGAATAGAATACAGGATAGGGCATCTCCTGTCGTAGGCCCGTTCTCACATGGATTGTATCTGTTAGTTCGTTTTAAATTCGAATTTTGCTTTGTACTTTAAGTGTTTCTTTTACTATACCAATGAGTTGAGTTGGTATATTAAAATCTTTCAGTGCATGGATCAGAAACTCTCGATGGATGCATCAAAGGCACTATTGTGGACTTCTGCCTGCGGAAACCACATTGATATCCCCCAACTATTTGTTCCGCATATGGTCTCAATAGGTCATACACAATATTTGACAGTATTTTATAACCCACAGTCAGTTTTTTGCATTGAAGCTGATCTCCATTTTTATGTAGTGGGATAATTATTCCGGTATTCCAGTCTTGTGGCAGTTGTTTATTATTCCATATGTTCGCTATTAGTTCGTGTATCGCATTCAATAGGGAGTCTCCACCTTCCTTTATTAATTCTGCGCTAATGTTGTCTAATCCAGGTGACTTGTTTTTCAGTCTGGTAACTGCTTCTTGCATTTCAGCTACTGAAGGGGGGTTCTTTCTCTGGAATCTGTTTGATCCACATAATTCTCTGTCTCTACACATAATTGTTCTTGATTTAAATTATTTCTACTTGTAGAAGTGTTTGGTAGAATTTTCTGCTTTCTGATGGTTTATTTAGTTCTTCCATTTCTTGGAGTTCTTTTTATATGTGTTCTCTTTTCTTTCTGAGATGCATTTTCTTCTCTTCCCTCCTTAGTATTCTATATTCCTCCTCTACCTTTCTTGTTCTATGTCGTTGTTGTAGTCGTTGATATGCATTATTTTTCCTCTCTGTTATATTACGTCACTCTTCATCGAACCGCTGTCCTTTAGTTGATTTGGGCTTTTTTTATAGACCTAGAGTCTCTTTGGCCGCGTCTTGTATGATATTTTTACACGCTTCCCTTTTCTGTTTATATCCTCGTGCTTGTGTCTATTTTCTAGCCTTCCTTTTATATATTTTTTGTATTTTGCATTTTTGCTGTTGTCTTCTAGTTTTTTATTTTATATTTTTCAATTTTGGATCCCTTTTCTTTTTTAATGTTTGAGATTCTGGTTCTTATTCTACTTTCCACTAGGTAGTGATCCGAGTCTGCATTTGCCCCTCTTCTGCTGCATACGTTTAATACATCTGAATGATAATGATCGATCATGTTAACTGTGACCCCATCTGGAGATCTTCACGTCCCCTTATGAATATTTTTTCGCTGGAAGCATGTGCTGGCAATGACCATGTCAAGGGAAGTTGCTAGATTTATTAGTCTGATGTCATTGTAATTGGATTCCTCATGAAGGCTGTGCTTACCTATAGTTGGTAGGTATTGTTGCTCTTTTCCTATTTTTGCGTTGAGATCACCATAAATAATTTTGATGTCATTCTTTGGGCATGATTGGTATGCAGATTAAAACTATTACAAAAATTAATATTAGACTCAACAACCTTCCGGATTGACTCGCTCGATTATCATTGGTGTGAAGCACGAAAATTTCTGACAGAATTTTGATTGGCAGGTGAAGCAGACGATATTGTCTTTATGAGGGGTGACCATATCGAAGGTAACCATATGCCGTCATCTCTTTTATTGAGACATTTTGGCCATTTTTCAATTTGTATGGCTTTTCGGATGATTTTTCGTTTATAGAAGCGGATGAGGGCTATGGCTCTGCAGCTTTTAAAATCAATTTTGTGACATATATGAAGATTGTGTTGACCTAGAGCTGACATTGAATCGAAATTGTGAACAGAAATTAAATGTTCATAAGTCCTATTTTGGATTCTACGATTTTTTGCCCAATATAGGATCGGGGGCAATGTGCACAAGGAATTTCATAAACTCCGTGTTGTACAATTGGAATGTTGTCTTTGATCGGACAAGAGAAGTTTTTGTCTCTTAATTTAAGAATTGACAGCACTGACAAATGATGACACTTTGATATAGTCTGAGTCTGATGATGTCTGAGTATTTGGGTTGAAATTAAGTGGTAGATTGATGTTTGTGAATGCTCCTATTAATGCGATGTTCGCGGTAACCATTTTAGATGAGGACTTCTTTAAATTGGTCTTGCTGGATACCGTATTTAGTTTTCAGAATGTTTACGAGTTTGGTATATAGGAAAGAAATTTGCTAACTATATATATATATATAATATATATATATATATATATATATATATATATATATATATATATATATATATATATTATAAGCAATAAGCACATCGGTGGTTTATGTATGAAAGAAGTTAAGTATTTCACAATATAAAAGCTGACCATGTCGGAAAATTTCTCTGCTAATGACATGGCTACAATGTGTTTTATATCCAGTAACAGTACATGAGATATTAAGTGCATTTAACAATTCAAAAAATGCTACAAAAATTGTTTGTTTCAGATGATACGTTGTCCCAATGATACATAATTATTTGGTAACTTCCTGTTATGAAATAATAATTGTTAACTTAGTGTCAGTGAACAACTTTCTACGTTTATTTATCTGCAGAGCGTCGTTATATACGAGGACTCTACTGTAAATTCTTAAAAAGGAAACTACATGTTTATAATACATATTTAATATGTGTATTATATTCAACATTTTCGTTCCACCAAACACTACTGCACCTAAGAAAATTATGAAAATAAATAAATTCCTTTTCAGTATGACTTCTGGAACCTATTTTGACTTGAAGTATCAACTTATAAATATGAAAGAAATAATTTCTTTACCTATTTGAAATTATTTCTTTACCTATTTGAAATGGACTCACACAAGCAACACATTCATGATTTTATAAATATGCATTGTAAGATATTCTATATTTACTATCCTTTTATAGGCTAAGGAAGCAGCATGTTTGATTAAACTTGATAAAAAAGATAGTTTTCGAGAGGTATCCAACGAGAGGAATAAAATAATGGTGTCTGCAAGATATTGTACTAGGAAAGATTCTAGGAAAACGTAGAGTTTAAAGAAGACAAATATCATATATATTTTATGCAATCTCTGAAATGGATTTAACTGCTTGTTCATAGAACTTTATTTGTTCATAAAATATTTACAAATCAATTTGTAGTTAGATGATTAAGTAAGATGGTTAGTACGAGACTATTTGACCACAAAAAAAGTAATATTTCTTACCTCTACCTATATTCAATAGATAAATCAATTCTAAGCTACCTACGGCTTTGTTTTTTTTTTAATATTGATGTATGATTTTGTTGCTGACGGTCTAATGTCCATTTCATTTGGGGTCGTCTTGCAATTAATTGATAAAAAAGTGTCTTTTTACTACTAATAAACTATGTAACTGTTTTCACAATACACAGCTAGTATAGATCTTCCAGAATTTAAGGTTAGCGAGAGTAAGTGTGCGCTCATAACGAGGCGCCGATGTAGTTCTCTGGCGCCGATCCTCGCTCGGACCGTAGGATGGTGTCATATTATCATCGCCAGGTAAAATAAATGCATTATTTTTAAAATGCCAGCGTTTACTGTCAAAGCGCAACGCCCAGCCTCGAGCCAGGTATCGGAACATAGACTTGGATCATAGTATTCCAGCTTAGTATTTTTTCGAGCCTCGACCCTTGTACTCTACGATCGACACTACGAGGTGCCGACCACCGACCCTTTTCCCGATCATCGTATCGTTCGCCAGGTAAAATAAATGCATTATTTTAAATGCAAGCATCCACTGTCAGTGCTCTATGATCTAGGCGAGGATACGATGTGATGGTCTCCGTAATGAACGCACCCTAAGTGGCAGAGCAGGGATTAACCCTGATGTCGAGTAGATCGAAGAGTACTGTGCACAGAAGAGGGAACTTTACATGAAAATCGGTACAGAAAAAAGAAGGCGCTGTGCAAATACTGAATGAGGACATATGGAGTTAGGAGTTATGGAGAATAATAGGAATAATTTACCATGAAAGGATAAACTAGTCAAGACATTGGGCTCACTCAAGACTGGATCTCTCCAGACTGGATCAGATACCGCCTGGGGCGGTGAAGGGTCTAGGACGGGCTGAGGTGGGAAGGGCCTAGGATGGGCGGAGCCTGCTTGGCTTCTGGATGACATAATTGCACAGCTGGAAGCACAGTACTTTTTCGAGTCTTTGATGAGATGTGGACTGCTACTGTTCTCCAAAAAGAGGGAAAAATATCGCCCAGACGTCTCTGCCTACTTCCGTGCATCGGTAAGCTCCGAGGACGCATTGATTACATGATTGATCATTGATGTGGCATTGACCAGGGGGCTTATCTGCGAAGCAATTTGGTTTTTGCAAACAAAAAAACACGATTGATACATCGACAGCTTGCAGAACAGAGGGAACGATCAACGCTAGGCGGACCTGCTGTTGTTCGATGTTAAGAATGCATTCATTACGCTGCAGTGGAACGAGGTAATGAGGGCAATGGAGAAAAGAGAATGTCCTAGTTACCTGATGAATGTGGTGGCGCAGTATGTATCCGAGAGAAGGATTACGGCGGAGAAGGACAAGATTGTCGATGGGATCTGTTTTGGACCGACCTTATGGAAATTGGCAGATAACGAAGATACGAACTGTGAATACGGAGAGGAATAGGGACCCCTTCGCATTTTCGGGTCACCATGCTTTGCAAGTAGTGGAGCGGAATCAGCTAGATGTCAAATAACGGATGCGACAAGCGGGCGGTGTCGTAAAGAGATGGACGACATACCAGATGGTGTAGCGTTTACGCTACTGATTAGTGCAATATTATCAGAGTTAAAAATTGTATTAATAAAACCCCTCACGAAATTTCTTATGATCCGCCCGCGATCGATTTTAAAACTAGATTTTTCCGCACACGCGCAAGGATCACTTTGGAAGGAAAGTTAATCGAGTTTATACGAGAACGATCAGTTTTGGTCAGAACTCGTATACGCAGACACGCCAACCGGTGAGTTTTTCTTACGTTCAAAATGACGGAATTGGAGCAAAGAAAATTGAGGACAAGAATAAAAAATATATAATAATAATAATAATAATAATAAGTAATTTTTTTAATAAAATCAAGATTCATTTATAAGAGTTCCACATAAAAAGGAAGATTTTTTTTGGCGTGCTGCGGCTCCATGTAAGTAAATAATTTCATACGTATTATCTCTTTATCCTATAATCAAATTTATCATTGCAGTTTAGTATTTCTTTAGAGATTTATTTTTGGGGTACCAATGCCGGAAGGACTGATAACAGAGTTGCACCCTGGGAGAAACGGCTTCTAAACAAGATTGAATTACTGCGTAGGGACATTGGTCAAATGACAGAATATATACGAGGAACAACAAGTAGAAAAGTCATTAAAAGAGCTGATCAAATAATGCTAAGCACTGCAAGACACTCGCAATATGATCCAGTAAACATCACAGCCCATCAGTGCCTGGATACATTAAAACAAAAACTCTCCGTTTATTCCGGACGACTAAGGAGGTACAAGGTTAGCAACAGCAGGAAAAGTGACAATGCGCTTTTTGAGCATGCCGAGAAGGCATTCTATCGGAAACTTAATTCCACTGTCGAAAGTGCCAATAAATCATATCCAAGCCAAGAAGACATTCAGGAGTTTTGGGGAAATCAACTTTCCACACCAGCTGCTCTTAACACCAATGCTGGATGGATAGTAGATACGACGCACAGCTGTCAACACTACCGCACAACTGTTTATGAACCCTTCACCACAGAAGAAGTCTCTAATATCATCAAAGAGCTTCATAACTGGAAATCTCCTGGACCAGACGGAGTTCAAAACTTTTGGCTTAAGAAGTTCTGGAGTGCTCATGAGTGCCTGTCAACATTAATTAATCGCGTTATTTCTAATCCGCAGGAAATACCATCATTCCTAACTCAGGGAACGACTTATTTAATACCGAAGGATCAAAATAATACCCAAGATCCAGCCAAATACCGCCCAATTACGTGTCTTCCAACTCTGTATAAATTGGTCACATCCTGTGTAGCCCAGCGTATCTACCAACACTGCGCTCTAAACAATATCATAGAACCTCAACAGAAAGGATGCGCTAAGGGCTCCATGGGTTGCAAAGAACAACTTATTATCGACTCAGTCATTTCTAACCAGGCATACACCAAAAAAAGGAACCTCTTCACTGCCTTTATTGACTATAAGAAAGCCTTTGACTCAGTACCGCATGAATGGCTGGTAGATATATTAAGAATATATAAAGTCGATGATAATATAGTGACCTTCTTAAGACATATAATGACAGATTGGAAGACTAAAATTCACCTCCAAATACCTGGTGAAAATAATATCGAAACGGAAAATATCGCAATTAACCGCGGCCTATTCCAAGGAGACTCGCTGAGTCCCTTGTGGTTCTGTCTAGCGATGAACCCACTATCCCAGCTATTAAACTCTAGTGACTCAGGTTTTAGCATTAAAAACAACAACAATGTAGTGGCAAAGCTTAATCATCTGTTGTATATGGATGATTTGAAACTAATGGCTTCCACTCGAAATCACTTAGATCAAATGCTAAAAACTGTGGAAACTTTTTCAAATGATATCAGTATGCACTTTGGGTTAGACAAATGTCGTGTACTAAATATAGTAAAGGGAAAGGTTCAGCCCGGGGGATTCGATATGCAAAATGGCCAAAACATCGAGGCTATGGGCGAAAATGACATGTATAAATATCTAGGAGTAAAGCAAGCGCGGAAAATTGACCATAAACAAATGAAAGTCGAATTAACATCAGAGTTCATACGAAGAGTAAAACAGCTACTCCGCTCACATCTTAATAGTAAAAATTTGTTTAAGGCATTAAACACCTATGCATTTTCCGCGCTTAGCTACTCATTTGGTATTATTAAGTGGACTAAAACGGATATAGAAACTCTTCAGAGAAAAGTACGAACACACCTCACAAAGGCACAAAAACACCATCCTCGAAGTGCAGTAGAAAGAACGACATTACCGCGGTATTTAGGAGGACGAGGACTTATTGATATAAGCGAGCAATTAGAAAAACAGATTACTAATTTAAGAACTTATTTTCAGGTGCAGGCGGAGACATCTACTCTTCATCGCGCGATTTGTGCAGTAGATGATACAACACCGATCAAACTGAGGGAACAAGAAATGCGCATAGACCATCTTACTAACAACGAAAAAATGCGCATCTGGATGGGTAAACCTCTACACGGGCGACATCCTAATGAGGTCAGTCAAGACTATGTCGACAATATAGCGTCGAACTATTGGCTGACATCAGGAAAGATGTTCCCTGAAACAGAAGGTTCATTACTCGCCATTCAGGATCAGGTTATACCAACCAAAAATTACCTGAAATATATTGTCAAAGACCCTCAGATCCAAAACGACAAATGCCGATATGGATGCCAAGCCCAAGAAACGATCCAACATCTTACCGGAGGCTGCCAGGCATTTGCTGCAACTGAATATAAGGAACGGCATGACTCAGTAGGGAAGATCCTCCATCAAGAGATAGCTATTAAACTGGGACTTCTACAAACAAACCATCTCCCATATTATCAATACGTTCCAGAGAGTATGCTTGAGAATGACAACTACAAGCTATACTGGGATCGCACTGTGCTCACAGACCAAACTGTAGCACATAATAGACCAGATCTCGTGCTAGTTAATAAACTAACAAGACAAACAACTCTAATCGATGTGGCGATACCTAACAACAATAATCTGCGTGTTAAGTACAACGAAAAGATCGCTAAGTACAGAGATCTGGAAATACAAATAAGGAGACAATGGAGAATGGAAAGTACCCAGACGATACCTATTATTCTTTCTACCACTGGAGTCATTCCGAAGAACCTCCTAGAAAACATAAAAAAGCTGGGTCTAAATGAACATCTATATAAGATCATGCAGAAATCTGTGCTACTTTCGACGTCCAGATGCGTGCGAAAATTTTTGGGAGATACACCGACGTACCAAGTCACCTAGGACTCGATAACATGGAAAGAGTCCCACCAGAGCTCAATCCTTTTGATACCGTAGGTATTTGGGATGAGTGAATTTTCCCCTTAGAGGGAGTGTGAGCCGTATGGCTAAATCTGGGATAAGTAATTTTTTTAATAAAATCAAGATTCATTTATAAGAGTTCCACATAAAAAGGAAGATTTTTTTTGGCGTGCTGCGGCTCCATGTAAGTAAATAATTTCATACGTATTATCTCTTTATCCTATAATCAAATTTATCATTGCAGTTTAGTATTTCTTTAGAGATTTATTTTTGAGTTCCGAAATAATTTAAATTTAAAATTTCCTTCATTCACTCGCAAAGAACATAAGGTAATTTTTTATATAGTCAAACTTAAATTCTGTTTTAGTCCACGTCGTATCATTAGGGTTTTTTGTTTTCTTTTTTTCTCTAACTTTTTTTGGTGGAATATAATAGGCTCTAAAATTATTGAACAGCCTTCTGTATTCTGCGCATGTTCATTTCATGGCGCATGCCTGTCATGTCTACGAAGTAACTTCAGAAATTTTGACATGTTGACCTAACCTAATGTTTTGATGTTTTGTTTTGGTGCAGTCAATCCATGCTGCTACACCTATTAAATTACATAGAAATTACATCTGATAATTCTTTTAGATTCCGTCACTTAGTTGTATTCTCTTAAGAATATTCCCTCAAGGATATTAGTAACAGAATTTCTTAAATAGTTAGCAACTCTCGTGGATTTTTCCGTCACTCCGAGCAGATAGACCAGTGACTGTTTTTTTGTCCAGATTCCACTGGGATTTGTCCTTTACAGCAACAAACTGATTTAGCCGTGCCAAGAGGAGTTTTCCTATGGACTTATAATGCTGTAAAGATAAGTTGTTTGACTGTCTAACCTTTATGTTACTTTCTATTTAGTAGTGTACACTTTTCATATGCATATGATCAGGTGTCAGGTGTTTTTAAATAGGATATAAGGAGTCTGACCAAACTCACTTTTTGATTTAATATATTTTTTAAGACAATACATTTTGATATAATACAATTTTGATATTGGAGAGGAAAATAAACTTCATGTGGTTTTTAAAACATTATATAAGGAATATGTAAAAACTCACTTTTTATCTATGGTATAAATGGTACTAGATTTATCAATTTTGATATCTTTACATACTGTCACTTGCATCTCATTCTAGTAGAACTAAGTTTAATTAAATTACTAACTTTTAGTGTTAAGACTTTGGCTACCATACGGACTATTCTAGGTTTTTACTAATATTTCACACTTTATTTGGCCAGTGGTAGTGATTATTCACTTGTTGAGGGGCTATTAGGTCCTATTGTATCTTTACACCACCCACTACCACTGTTATTTAGTTTTGCATTATATGTAAATTGTTAATATATTTATAACTATAGACACGTTTTTGTAAATACATTGATTGTTACTATTTTGAGTTTTATTTCAGTTTCTACTAACCAGTATATAATATAGCAAGACAAGATTAGTATTTAGTATTTTGTATTTCAGGTTATTATCTCCACAATCATTTGTTTCCAGTCATTTGTTACTTCAAAATCTCAACTATCGTTGAGTTGGCGCCCTTCTCCTTATCTTCTCATCGTCCTTTTTCTAGAAATTTATTCCCAGTGACCTTCTTTGTTCTATCACATTTGATATTAACAGGTCTCATTTCGTTTCTTGTCTCATTAGCTTATTATCCTTGCTATCTGCTTTATATCTTTAAAGCCACAATTCAGTGCATTGAAGCTAGCCCGAACACTCACTTGAGATTTAGTGTCTCTTTGGCCATTTAAATTTGATCCTCTGAGCTTAGCCATATTTTTAGTATTTTTCATCACCTCTCTTCCCGTTCTTCGGAAATTTTGAAGTTCTACACTTCCTAAAATCCAATACTCCCAGAGTATTGAGGTTTCAATAAAATAGGAATATACAAAGGGTAGAATTACCATGTGCAGGGGTGTGTATAATATTCAGGATACACGTAACGTGTCTGTACACGACGTTGCACCAGAATGGAGCACGAGCAAGAAGTGGTCCGGAAGATTTTAAAGAGTGCGGCTGCACTGAGGAGAATAATCCCACCACTGGAGGAACGAAATTCGAAATGAAAAGGTCCTTGTATAGTGTGCTATCGATCGTCCTCTACGCAGCACTAGTCTGAAGTGGGACAGAAGAGATACCGGCCTACAGTAGGCTTATGACACGAGTAGACTGAACAAATTTGCTTCAAGTATGCGCATACAGGACTGTGTCTGCTGAAGCTTTGTGGGTCATTATTGGATGATTCTTTGCATGCCTTGGCAGTGGAAAGATAAAAGCTATACTATGTGAGAAAAGACCCAAACCTTACTATGTTGGAGGGAAGACAATAAAGGGAAAACACAATTGAAAGATGGTAAGAAGAACTGAACAACACGGAGAATGTGGCACAGTGGACACAGATGCTGATCCCGATGCTAAGAGATTTGGTGGACTGTGGTCACAGGCGACTTAATTATTACCTAACGCAGGTGCTCACAGGGCACGGGTGTTTTGGGGCCTACCTCTTTGGGGTCTGAAAAGCTGACACGGTAGAATACATATACTGCGGATATTCGGACACTGTTGTAACACATACGATCTTGGGAGTGGACCAGATGTATAGTAGAAAAGAGCAGAATGAAAAAAGAGACATACTAATTTTGCGACAGTGAGAGAAATTATTGAACCATTGGGAATAGAACAGGGAAAAACAGCGGGATCAACTGCGAATGTAAGAGGGAAAGATCTCGTAGGTTAAAGGTATGTTATAGCTAATAAGGCTTGTTAAGAGACGAACAAGTAAGAAGCGTGAAAGTTAGTCAACCTGTGGGGAAGGACGAAATGCTCGACTCGGAGTAACGCCGTTCTAGGAATGACGAATACTGGATGACAAAGAAGGGTATGTTTTAGCAGGTAGGCATTTGGGAACTATCACCGGGATTACGAAGAATATATCCTGTACTAAGGTCAGTCAGGCTGCTTCCTAGACTGATATGATTGACCGAAGATCACCTTCAGTGCATCGTTCATATTTAAATTGCGAGATTACTAGATCGCATGAAGTAAATAATAACAAAAATCATTGACAGCAGTGATTTAACCTAATAAGATTGGACATAACGTTAGGCATCACTTGGGGTAAGATTCAATCTCTGCTGTGAAAGCATTTTCATCTAATCGATGTTGCCTTATTACAAATTATAGGAAGATTTTCAATTAAAATGGTAATATTATTTTCGTTTAATGCAAAACGTATCTATTAAAGAATTGTAAAACAACACTTGAATTTCATACTTGAGCTTGTTAGTTAAAATAATATATATTAAACAGTGCATTTTCTCATCATATGATTAATTAATATACAATTCATGTTGCAGTCTACATTTAAGACAATGATACATATACAGGAGGTACTACGCGAAGAGTGTAATGACCTCTTAATGGTTTATGCAAATGTTAGGTAAGAACATTTAAAATATTTTTTTATACACTGGGGCTATGAAAAAGGTACACTGCGCGTCATATAAAATCGGTACGCCGCTTATAACGGAAAATTGTGTTTCTAAAGCTGTATAAATTGATCTTTTAAAATGTGTCACTGTTAAACTATTTATAGGTTATAATTTATAAGACAACGCGTGGTTAAAAGATGGTCTTATTATGCTTAAAATGATTGAGTAAATGTTTCATATTTTACCATCCACTTATTACAGAAGTTTTTTCTCAGAACAGGAAGTGGATCAGCATCC
>OU898281.1:108944859-108987619 GCA_918026665.1 Diabrotica balteata | reverse complement strand
TATTTTTTACCTACCGTGTCAGCGCTGGCCTCAACCCAAGCGACTTCTACAGCTCTCATATGTAGTATGTAGGTGAATCAAGCAAGACAGACTTTAGCAGTTCTTTTATATATAATTATAGATAACCAGTTTGTGTTTATTTCCTTTAGCGGCAACGAAATTGCACAAGATTTTTTAAGTTCTGCGTAGGTATCGTGACGTAGGTCGTTGGGATTTTGTTTATATTGTAAACAAAAATATTTGTGTTAGTTTTCCTTTCAATTCAAATAGTTCAGTTGCTCTTAGTTACTAGTATCGACAAACACGTGGTTTTGTGTTCTAAAACAATTAAATGTGAAATTTCTGTTTTCATACCATTTGTGGCGTGTTCTAGATTGGTGCAAAGGTAAAGGATTATTTGTATGTGTTATTGATAAACAAGGAATTAAAACTAGTAGGTATGTGTTTATTAATTTATTATCAGTTGACATTATTTAACAAATTAGACTACTGTAATCTAACTGATTTTGTTTACTATTTATAAAACAAAATTCGTTAGAAGTTTAAATAATCATATTTTTCTATAACTAAAATGACTAAATATTACAAAGGATAAAATAAATATACTTTTTCTACAGCATGAATATGTCTAAATTAACTAATAAGTGTTGCAACTTTTACTTTTATCTCTAAAATTCTAAATAGTACTGTTTTTAAACATTTCTTCAAAACTAGTTTTTCATACCTTGACCTTATTACTTTATCACTCATCACACATGTTTCTATACAATAGGAGTGTTGGTGATTTACTGTTCTATTTGAATAGTGTTTTTGTTAATTAGATTAGAGCTTTGGTTTCATTTATGACCACATCTCTATAAGATTGTTTAAAAAATATTTATTATATTTTATTTCTCCTAGTAACTTAAGAATTTGAAATTAATATTACTCATACAATAGAATTCTTCATTTTAGATAAATTCTTTCTTCTTCTTCAGATTCAAATCCACTAATGGATGTTAGCGATCACATTTTCCATTAATTCTCTTTTTCTTGCAATATGTATCAGAGATTGTATGTCGTTAATCCCTGTCCATTGCGTTATGTTTCGGAGCCAGGACATTTTCTTGCGTCCCATTCCTCTCTTGCCTTCAATTTTACCCTCGATTATAAGTTGGAGGAACTGGTATTTTTCATTTCGCATGCTGTGACCTAGATACGCCGTTTTCCTTTTCTTGAGGGTTTCGAAAAGTTGGCGTTCTTGGTTCATTCTTTTAAGGACATCTATATTTGTGATTTTCGCTGTCCATGGTATTTTTAGGATACGGCGATAAAGCCACATTTCGAAAGCTTCTAATCTGTTTATATCCCTCGTTTTGAGTGTCCAGCCCTCTACGCCATATAGCAGCACTGACCTACGTAGCACTTAGTAAACCTTAGTCTCAGTTGAAGATCAAACTCTGAACAAGTCAGTACTTTCTTGAATTTTACGAAAGCTTGTCGAGCTTGCTCAATGCGACATTTTACTTCCCTGCCCGATGCCCAGTCTTCAAAAAGCCAAGATCCCAGGTATTTAAATTTACTCACTCTTTCAATGGACTTAGTATTCAGTGTTATGGTGGAGTTTTCAAGTGCATCTAAGTTTCTGGAGATGATCATAAATTTGGTCTTTTTGGTATTAATCTCTAATCCCATTCGCTTACTGTATTCTCCGATTATAGTGACAAGTTGTTGAAGATCGACTATGTTGTCACAAATTAAGACACCATCATCAGCATATCGTATGTTGTTGATCAATACTTCATTCACCTTGATTCCCATCTCTGCATCCTCCAAAGACTCTTGAAGTATGGCTTCCGAATAAATGTTAAATAAAAGATGGGAAAGGACACATCCCTGTCGAACGCCTCTTCTTATATGTATGGGTTTGGATATAGAATTTTCTATTTTTAACTGTGCCGTTTGATGCCAGTACAAGTTTTTAATTCATCTTATGTCTTTTTGGTCTATATCAACTTTCTTGAGAATCTGCATTAACTATAAATTCTATTAAATTCTTTAATAAAGTCTTATTAATTTTATTCATAATTTCAAAAGAGGTAACGCCTCGTGGAGATGGTACCTCCCTGTTCCGTAAGCTACCACCAAACCCCACCCCAATGGCAGACATAATATTTATTTTTACTCTCGGTTGCCCTGGAAAAATGGGGCCTTTCTGCGATGGTGCCGTCTCACTAGTTCTTGTATGGCTTATTTGTTGTCTCTTGGAATATGCTCAATAGCACTGCTTTACGATGTTTAGTAGCTCTTCTTGGTTATTACGTTTCTTTGTCAATTTTAATGAAAATTAAATGGTTATATTTGATGTTATCGTGTTATCTATTACCACGATATAGATTATAACAAAGTACGAGCCTTTTCTCTGTTTAACGATGTAGTAGCTCTCGTTAAGTATTAGATTTTCTTCAACAGGTCAGCACGTCTTCCACAACCAAAGGCTTCCTCTACCATAAGTTACCTATATACAACCCTTTTTCTTTATTTTGAATAACTTAGTTTATTATATCTTTGCTTATTTCATCTTTGTTTTTATCGTCTTATTTTTCAATATTTATCGTCTTTTATTCAAGCTTAGTTACCTTACATCAGTTCTGAATTCTGATATAATTATCGTCGGCCGTTTCCGTCATTTTTAGATTAAATGTATAGGTATTATGCGAGTATAATGGTCTTGATTTTCGGATTTCCCAACTTCAATAAAAATAGTTAGTTATATATCACCAATATAACAATGATTTTATATAGAATTAGTATGTTAAAAGAGGTTTTGAGGCGTGTACTCATAACGGAATGCTACCGGCCGTTGCAATTTTATATATATGTTGCAATATAATACAAGCATAAATATATAAACCTCTTTCTAGAAATTCCTCTCTACTTTGTTAATAATTATAAATGGTGGTGTATTTGGTATACCTATCAAAATCAAAATAATGTGATAAGATAATTAATAATTTGAACTGTCAAATTGTAAATATATCTTTCAAATATCTTAATGTTTTTAGTGATTTTCTGTAAGTAAATAAATTTATATTGAAATAAGCCTTTGTGTTGTAAGAAAACAGCTGCTCGTGTAGCCAAGAACACACATTGTTAGGCCATTGGCGCATCCAGAATTTGTCTGAGGGGGGGGGGGTTGAAATTTTTTTATGCTAATTCCATTTTAAGTCCATAAAATTTGGGTTTTAGTAAATACTTTTACTAAAGATAGCAGTGCCGAAGATTCAAGCATCTGTTATCCTGTCTATCAACTAAAACCATCCTGCTACTTGTGCGTGTGTTGATTGTCGCACGTACCGTGCTCCGAAAGAGGGGTGTCCGCTGTAAGACATTTTTGGAACACTCCCTTCTCTTATCTAGATCTTATCTATTGTTATGAAGCTATTTTATTGTGACATTTTAAAGTAATTACTATTTTAATTGGAATAATACAATACGTTTTGAATACAGCTATCGCCGTACTCCCATTCTTCCTCCGCCAATCCTTACGGTCCAAGTCATGCTCCTCCTCCAAACCACTCGATTCCATCGCTCTTCTAATTCCTTCATTCCATGAACGTCGAGGTCTACATCTTTTTTTTTTTTTTCGGGGGACTTCCATTTGTGAAGTTTTTGGAGCCAACGTTCGGCAGGCTTTCTCAATAGATATCCAAACCATTTTGAACCTCTTCTTTCTATTCTGTCAATGACCGTTTCTGTAGCATTCATGTTATTTCTTATAGATTCGTTAGTCTTTCTTTAATATAATCCATTTCAACTGCCAACAATCTTCAGGTCTGCATTAATTGTCCATACTTCAGAGCAATAACAAAGAACTGATTCAACCATGGTTTTCCCTATTCTTTTTTTTGCCTTTTGGAAATGTTGCGATCCCACCATAAGGAGTTCAGATATCCTACAATTTTACGTCCCTGATAAATTCGGTGTTTAATTTCGGTTTCTCCCAAGCCGTTCTTAGCAATAAGTGCATCTAAATATTTAAATTTTCCACTTGTTTGATTTCCACGTCCTCGTCTATCAACACTTCACACCTTGCATCTGAATTGATAACTAAATATTTTGTTTTCTTCATGCTAACTAAGAATCTTAAGCTAGGATGACTTGGTCATCCGCAAAGTTCAGGGAGAACAGTACGTCATTTCCTATGGGGATTCCCATTCCCTGGCAGTGGTCTTTCCAATTTTGGAGGGCTGCCTCAATATATAAATTAAACAGTTAGGGCTCTTGTTAACGAATGTTTTTTTCAACGGGTAACGAGCCGATGCTAAACGGGTAACTGTGTCGACGGTTCTTAAATTTCAAGAGATATGCGTCCTTTGATACGTTTGTTGACAGTATGGAATCTCCGAAATATCGTCAGTTTTAAAGTAACAAGTGCACGCAATACATGTTATATCATGTTGTCGTCAAAGAAAAAGATTATACTAGTCTATTATTTGTATAAAACAATGCGAAAGCAACGGGAGAAGCGTAAAAGAAAAATATGGATACATCATATTTTTCTTTTACGGGAAAGGTCTTTGTGAATAGGCCTATTCACAAACTTAAGCACAATGACTTTTGCTCCTACTACATCGTTCCACTTGACATTGACGGGTACTAACTAATTTTTCATACCATCTTTCTATCAGTTAGCCCAAGACTCCAGCACAGATCAGAGGTAATGTAAGTCAATAAAACCTCACCAACTATAGGGGGTCATGCCCAGTATTTAGTAGGGATCTATGGAGGAGTATCACTGAGCCGCAAGCCCTTATCTCTTGCCGTACTGCTCCACCATAGGCCGATCAGATACCAGCATATTCTAGACTAAGCCGCAGATTCATTTAGAATTTTAAACTGCTGCGTTAGCCTTTTTGTTTTCTGTACACCGAGCTGGGGATCGAACTGACATCTCTCGCAGTGAAGCGAATGAGAAACCAGCCACCCAGCCCGCGTGGATACCTGACCGACGAATTTATACATTCTTGTTTTTATTCATACCAAAATTTACAATACTTACTTATACTGAATAATCAAGGAAGTCCAAATATCTTGGATAATATTCCAAGGATGGTTAAGAACTTCGGAAATTTGTACCGAAAAAGCTAACAAAAATAGATGATAAAAAGCTGATCGTTGACCAAGACTTAACGAAGTCCACGTTGCTTAAGTCGCGAGCTTCATTGGGGGTGAGTAACGATATAGATTAAGGCTGTTTTCGCAGTTAAAGCATACTGCGATTTGAAGTGGGCGTATCACTTACTTTTCTACACTGCTTATGTCAGACCCTACGTGACTTCCTAATTTGAAATCTCGATGTTTTTTCAGTGGCGCCGGCTCACGGGTTGTTTATTGACAATAAATGCATTATTCTCCATTCAAATTAGTTTTGTCGGAATACTTTTTTTAGATTGATTATCGTAAATAATGTTTTAAAAAAAATTAATCACATTTTTAATTTATATTAGCTAAACATAGTATTGAATAAATATTTGTGAAACGTGACTGCAAAAAACACCATGGTGTTTATTTATAATAAATTTAAAATAACATAAGAATATTAATGTTATCTTGATACCTAAGTTTTGGTCTTCCTCTGGATCGTCTTCCCACTGGTCCTCTTCGATCGAAAATTTTTCTGATCGTTTCATCTTCATCCCGCCTAATTACATGTCCTATTCATCAATGCCGTACTAATTTAATAAATTTTACAACGTCAGGTACTACACCTGAAGAAGCATCGAAGTTTACTTAAACATTTCCGTCGGAATCTACTTCACCAATGTCTTTGGCTAAAGCTAATTCCTCCCGTCCAGCCTCTTCTATGGAATCACAAAGTGTTTTCCCGATGATATCTGCAACTGTCTCCGTATGTTTTGCATACTGCCTGTAGGATATCACAGGTATATTTAATGCAGCGTGCTGCTGCTGTATGTCTGAATCACCAGAACCATTCAAGTTCAGTGAACTGTTACCAGAATCCTATGTTGCTACCTCCTTTTCAATATTGCACATTTGACATTTAAAAGTCAATGTACTTATCAATCCGTCCATTTTTTCTTTGATAATCTCCATATTAGAAAATTTGCATGAAAATGGAGAATGATTATTCAAACCTTGAACAGATTTAATGAAAAAGTATATATATATATATATATATATATATATATATATATATATATATATATATGTGTGTGTGTGTGTATATATGTATAAATCCATTCACACATTCACTGCCCATTACACTTACGATATAGGGAATATATTCATAGAGTGACCACGTACACCTATTTTCCGATTAAAATTCTGGTTAATTCCCATTAAATAAATTAGACAATCATTATTGTCTACGGAAATTTTCGCTCTATGTATAAAAATATTTAAAGTACACGTCATAGATATTCCTCCCAAAAAATCATCCAAAGATAACCGTGTTTTATTGTGCATTACTCATTGGAAATAATGACTAGATATTACTCTAAAGAACAAACATATTTTTTTCTTTTTTAAAATATGTATTATACGTAATAATATGTCGAAACACCTCCAATAACATAAATTATTCAAAATCAAAATGATTGTGATCAACCATATCGATCCCTATTTTGGTATTTTTGTAGGCTTGTATGATTATTGGTTTTCCACTTTTTTCTTCGATCTCCCTTTTTTCGTTCTTCTTCTTTTCTTCGCCATCGTTGTCATGGAAGGAAGAAATATGCAGTACATTTTTTCTTTTTTTTTGAGATGACAAATTTAAGTGCAGTTGTGGTTTGCCAATGCCAATTCAAAAAGGTCTTTTATAGGAGCCAATTTATCATCGAAACGAATATGAAGTAAGAGAATTTAAAACCGCTGAAGGGAAAAGCAGTCTAAACCTTTCAGGAGAGTTCCTATTGGTAGAATAAAGTTCTTTCATATTCAATTTATTTGATTTCTGTACTCCAGTAAGAATAGGTATACCAACCAAGGTTTCAATGTCAATTGCGTCAGTTTTTCGCTAGTACGACTTTTAAATAGTAGTAGTACGGATTAGATTTTAAAATATTAGAACGTGATCAGTGATCACGGTGTGAGAGACCAGCTTTCGAAAAGAATAACTGATACCTCACAGACAAATACTTGTCAGCAACTGAACACACCTACCTAACCTCACCTAACCCTCTTATCTATGCTGAACACAGTACAGACAGGCTGAAAGGTCGACTCGAATGGACAGCCTAAGTCTTGACGTCACAAAATTGGGAGGAGCTTATATTGACTCCAAACAATTTTGTTTGTGTGTTAAATTGTCATAAGAAATTTTTCATTTAGTGTTTATGTGCTTTGTGTGGTAAAATAAGACTTTTCATTGAGATATTTAGTTAAAGAAACGTGTCAATTAAGAGATTTTTATTCGTTTTTGCCCAGGTGAGTTAATTTAATGCAATGATTATACTGTAAAAGTTTTTGAGGTTATGTTCATTTTGTTTATTTTCAGTTCTTTTGTTTTTGAAAAGAAATAATGGCTTTAAAACATGTTTTAAAACTTTCGAGCATCACTGGTTTTATTAATGATAATAAAATTATAAAAAGAGGTGAAAATGCCTTGGAATCTGGCCATGTGAAGAAAATGGACTTCGACTCTGATTTACAGATTATAAGGGGCGAAATATTGGCTAGTATGAAAAACAGAAGCTACAAGGTATCTATAGGTATGATAATATATACTTTAGTTAACATAATAGTGAATTATCTGGTATAATTTTATTTTAGAGTTGGAAAACAATGGTGAAATTTCATCAGCCACGTGTACTTGTCCGAGAGGCATAAAATGCCATCACATTGTGGCATTGGCACTTTTCGGACATTATAACATATCAGTGACAGACAAAGCATGTTTCTGGAATGCACCACCTAAACCAAAGTTTGGGCCATTACCTCAATCTGCTGAGGAGCATAATCCACCAAAGCCATATATACCTATTGAAGATGGGATACCAGAAGAAGCTATTAAAATAGCAAAGGAAAAACTAAACTGCTTTGGGAATACTGTTGGATTCACTTGGTTCTTGAAAGAGGGGTCAATAGATTCTCCAAAAAATGTTGCCCCTGTAATCCAAGACATCATTTCATCAAATGACTTTCTGGAGGCCACAGATAAAGTATCGACCTTTAAAGAAAAGTGTGCTATTGGTAATGAGTTAATAAAGAACATTGCTGCCTCCACTACAGGTCAGGTATCAAATGAAAATTGGTACCTAGTAAGAAAATTTAGGTTGACTTCTAGCAACTTTGGTGTTGTTATTTCAGCTTGCTTGAAAAACAAATTTCCATCAAGTTTGTTTAAGACACTTTTAGGTGAGTCATAAATCTATAAAAACTGTTTTTTCTTTGCAGTTCTTTTTTACTTTTGTTTATTTTGACATATAAATATTTATTATGTTTTAAGGTGAATACAATTTGGATGGTATCAAAGCTATCCAGTGGGGCAGAACACATGAAAAAGATGCTCTAAATTGTTTGAAGCAGGAATACAAATTAAACATACAACCAACTGGAGTATGGCTCTCAAATTCAGGACTTCTAGGAGCTAGTCCTGATGGATTGATCAATGAAGAAGAAGCCACTGTGGAAATAAAATGTCCATATTCATTCAGAAACGATCAGTTGTCTGAAAAGTTGAAAAATTATAATAAATATATTATTTTTTATGATGATGGGGGGAATTTAAGGGTAAATGAGAAACATAATTATTACCACCAAATCCAAGGTGCTCTCCATATCTTGAAAAAGAAAAAATGCTACTTATGCATATATACATTAAAAGATATAATTGTGACAATTATAGAGTATGACGATTCATGGAAAGGAAATCTTCAGCTCTTGGAAAATTTTTATGTTGAACAATATTTACCCAAGTTATTAGAGAATTAATTAATAAAAATAAGGTTAATCTTGTAAATGGGTATATTTAAAAAAAACCTTAAAAGGCTACATCAAATAACATGAACGTTTTTGGAATAATAATTCCATCATCAGGTTTCAAAATGCAAGGTTGACATGCCTGAGCCGCCACCAAAATATCAGGGTAAAAACCCTTTAAAATACATGCAGTTACAAAAGATTGTACATAATGTTGTTATAAATATGTGATGTTTAATATTAAATTAAATTTGACTTACTTAAGTTACCACTTGTAGTCCGTTTGAAGAGGTTTACTCTCCGGACACTGGAACTCGCTCAAACCATGGGTGTATGTTACCTGAAGTGAAATTTAATTTAATGTTAAACATCACATATTTATAAAAACATTATGTACAATCTTTTGTAACTGCATGTATTTTAAAGGGTTTTTACCCTGATATTTTGGTGGCTCAGGCATGTTAACCTTGTATTTTTAAACTTGATGATGGAATTATTATTCCGAAAACGTCCGTGTTATTTGATGTAGCCCTTTTAAGGGTTTTTTAAATATACCCATTTACAAGGATTAACCTCTTTTTTGTGATACGTGGTATACAGCCAGCTGCAGGAATTATTTTCCTTGTGGATTTTTTTTAATTAATACTTTTAGACCAGTTTTTTTAAATCCATTTATTAAAATACATATGCTGTTCCCATGTCAGTTGATTATCTATGTATAAACCAAGGTATTTGGTAACAGTTTTTTTAATGAATTTAAATTACCCAAAGTTTAACTGTAACTCTCTGTGTGCTTCTATATTTGAAATTATTGTAGGTATAACTACACTTACTCATTTAAGTGAGAGCTTGTGGTATCTGAACCATTCTTCTATTATGTAGCTTTTTGGGATCTTTTTTCAGCATCCTGTAAGAGTCCTGTATCAGCATATAGAAATAGAGTAGATTGGAAATATAGTTTATACAGTGTGTTGCATTGAAAAAATGAAGACAGCTCTATATTTTGGTCACCAATATCAATAGTTGTATATTCAAAGCTCAGTGTCATTACTGAGTTCAGGGCATGAAGTGTGTTGTACATATATATACATCGGTTTAGAACGTCTTTCGACATTGTCTGATACCTAAACACCATCTCTTCCTATCTTTGCAGTCGTTTGTTGTTAAATTTCTTTCGCTCATGGACTTGTTTATGCCGTGTTGCCATTCTAATCTGGGTCTTCCTCTTTTCTGTCGACATCCAAAGTTTAATTCTTGAGCCCAGTTTAAATATAAGCTCTGCTTAGCGGACAAAGTTTGATGGTTCAACGTCAGCTCAGGCATTTTTAATCTCAAACATTTTTGTCATTGTCAACGGAACATATTTAACTTAAAAATTTATTCACATTGAAAATTTAAATGATATTAAGGATTTCTGGAAATGTTAAATATTGTAAAAGGAAATAGACAATAATATAACAAGATTTGCTAATTTATTAAATTAAATGTACATCATTTACTAATTAATCATAAACATAAAAATTAATTATATTCTTACAATACTTGCATACATTGTATATCACTTTATTTAATATAAAATATACAAACTAATTTACTTTATAAATTATTTAAATACCCTAACTAGTTCCCTAAAATAAGACAAATATTAAAATCTTTGGGTGATTTTGAATAGCTATAAACAGTTATCTATGAGAAAAGAATGAAGAATTGGACTAGTATCTTTTGGTTGTTGATAGTGGTTACAGAGTAAAGAAATACCTGAAAACATCCTGAGGCAATCCTCAATCGCCAGCTGAAATTTATTTAATGAGGCACATATTAGAACCAGAAATCCAGTAGAAAGGATATTTGGACTATGGAAACAGCAGATTCCTGTATTGGTCTTTGGATTTAGGCTAAAACTAGAATGGATAGAAGCAATTATAAGTTGATCATCAGCGTTACACAATATTGCAATGTTTTTTAATGACCCTTTACCCATACTATATGAAGAAGAGAAAGCAGCAATGGCTTAGCAAATGTAGAAGATGAAACTGTCTGATAAAGTAGAAAGAGAAGTAGACAATAATATAACAAGACTTCCAACTTATGCACAAATATTTTGTTAATCATTTAATCTATTAAATGTATGTAATGTAATTTTTGCAATCCTATACACATATCACTTTATTTCATAATTAAACAAACTAAGTTACATTATGGATTATTGAAATGGCATACCCACTACTCTAGAATAAGACAGCAGATAAATACATTCAAAATGAATAATTGGGTCTTCATTGTTCAAATAAATGTCTTTAATGTGATATCATACTTTTTACAGTGTTCACATATGAGTAGGTACATCTTTGAATAAATATATAATAGATACAATTTATTTCTCTGAGTTAAAATACATTGTGTTCACAGTCGTCAAAAGATTAATATGTTAATCCTATACATTTCACATTGTATACAAGAATTATATATTTTTAAACACAAATTCTAAGTCAGACTTTTTATAGGAATCCAAATAAGGAAAATATAAAGAAATTTAACTGCAGAAATACAGAAGTCCAATAAAATTCACCACAAAAGTAAAAAGACACTATATACTTTCAATAATACTCCTCAACTTCTTTAATTAAGGGATATTGGAAGTTTGTAAGGGCTGCACACAGTTGAAAAATTATTGAAAGCTGTGATATATAATAGGATGGAACTTGCTGCAGAATATTATAACACTTTATCCTCCTGATGGCCCTTTCCACATGAATCCTAGCTTTTGCAATTTGCTGGGTTTCATACACTTGAGACTCTGTGAACTGTGGTGTTGATAAAAATGGTGGGATATTTAAAGACACCCCAGCAGGAAGCAAGTCTTTAATTAGGAAACCCTTATCTGCCACTATCAGATCTCCAGGTACCATCTGATCTAAAACTTTGCTCACCTCAACAATTTGTTTATCAGATATAGACCCTGGATAAGCTGAGCTAACAAAGGTGATTACACCATTTGGTGCAACACCCACCAGTATTTTCCATGTGTTACGGTGTTTATATGAGCTGTAGGTCAATCTTTGTTTTTCCATGCTTGTTGGAACTGTACAATAAATTTCCGTGCAATCTAAAATTATCCTGCAATTTTTAAAATTTATAAAAGCACTAGGGAGGCAGACCTGATTCCGTACTCTAGATGGAATTGTTTTCATTAAATTCTTGAAAAGAACTTCATGTAGAGCATAGATCCAAGTCATTACAATATTTGTTACTGTAGCTGTACTGCAACAAAATCTAATGCTCAAATCTTCATGTGGGGGATTGAGCCTCAACTTCATCAATGTCATAAATAGCTGATCTATTTTAGGAATCATTTTAACATTCCATCCAGCATAATATTTTAATTTAACGCTGTCCATTAAGTCGAAAAGAATCATGAACAACTCATTATTGGGAATGCCTGTATACATTAATATATGAGCATCATTTTTCTTCACCATCTCATAGCTAAATCTTGTAGACCTCTTTTCAGTTAAATCAGCCACCTGTTGCCTTAAAAAATAAATCTCAGCATCTTGAGAAGCAGATGATGGACTTAGGAGAGAAGCATTCTGCTTTATGTGACTCACTTCTTGGTCTTGTTTCGAGGATCCTGGTGGTGTGTCAGTTGAAGGTCCTGGTAGAGGTTCTGTTGAAGGTCCTGGTAGAGGTTCAGTTGAAGGTCCTGGTAGAGGTTCGTTTGAAGGTCCTGGCAGAGGATCAGTTGAAGGTTCTGGCAGATGTTCAGTTAGAGGATTATCCCCAAAATTGACTATTTTTTTCACAGTTCTCTTCCTAAAAAAAACTTTTTAAAAATATATACAGATGGGTCAAAAACGGAGCTAAATACAGGTTCAGCATTTTTTGTTTCAAGTATAAATTATATTGAAAAGTACAGAACCTCAAATTATTGTTCCATTTTTAGTGCTGAGTCCTTTGCCATTGAAAAGACATTAAAATGGTGTGCAACTTAAACATGCACGAATGTGGCAATAATATCAGACTCAAAATCAATATTATAAGCTATTAGCGATCACCCACTAAATCAATTCGGAAATGCCTTAATTTGAACATAAAAAAATTAATTATGGATCTAAGCAAAATAGTGTAACTGTTTCGTTTATTTGTATGAAAGCACATTTTGGAGTAGAACATAATAAAATCGATGATATAGCCACAAAAAGTACTCTACAAACCATTATTTCAGTGTTTACCCTACACTTCCAAAAAAACATTCTTTATTTCAGCTTTAATTATGATAAAGCATAAATGTCAATATTACCCCCTTTAAATCTGAACACTTGTGATCTAAATAATATATTCCTAGAATGTTTTCTGAATTGTCAATTCTGTCAAGTGCTGCTAAATATTATAGCTCTCCTATTTTCCTCATATAAATCGGCACTTGATTCCATCATTAATTTTATCCGAAATGCAGAGGTAATTGTATAGTTTAAAGAAATAGACAACATGAAAACATTTAAAATCATTAAGAATTTACATGTTTTATGGCAAATAGATTTTGTCTGATGCGATGTCTGATCTCTCACACAGTCACACACACAACTAATAGAGTTTACAGCAACAAGAAACATACCTTTCTTCTGGAGGTTGTATGTTGAACTTCTTCTGAATGTTAAAATTAAATAAGGTTGGACCATTCTTTTTTTCTTTATTTACAAAGTGGCAATCACACACTTTTGCAAATTCACTTGGTTCTCTGTCTTTTCGCCTGTAAATAAATAAATTTAAAACATTTTATTTTTAAAATTAAACTATATAATTGTCTTACCTTATAAGAAAAATCCATCTATTTCTTTCAGTCTTGTTCTTTGGGAATCGAAAAAATTTGCATGTATGTTTTGAACTGTAATGCTTACAGTCTGGAACAAAGCACATTCCCATTCTGAAGCAATATTAGAAGGCTAAAAATTAATTGAATTTAACTCAATAACTCATAGCTAGTTCATTAACAGAAAATAAAAACATAACCTCAAAAACTTTTACAGTATAATCATTGCATTAAATTAACTCACCTGGGCAAAAACGAATAAAAATATCTTAATTGACACGTTCCTTTAACTAAATATCTAAATGAAAAGTCTTATTTTACCACACAAAGCACATAAACACTAAATGAAAAATTTCTTATGACAATTTAACACACAAACAAAATTGTTTGGAGTCAATACAAGCTCCTCCCAATTTTGTGACGTCAGACTTAGGCTGTCCATTGTGAAGCTACTGGGATGGGCAGCTCATGCGTTCTGTTGGTAAAACAATTAACTTAATTTATTTAAAGGCACCGTCTGAGAGACCGTGCGTCATGATTGCAGAGATAAATTCATTGTATTAATACATTATAGTGTATTTTTATGTATGAGAGAGTAATAAAACAATAAATTATGTATGCAAATCCCTAAACTGTTGATACGGGTGACTCAATGAAAAACAGATATTTGTCAACAAGTTTACAGAAGAATATAGGAAAACAATTTTAAATTGAGTATGACCACCAGGTATAAAGGTTGGAGAAGAATAGAATACAATAGTTGTGAGGGTTACTAATCCCTAAATAAGGTTGCCAGTGTCGGAGTGATGGAGGTTAACAGGTACTAATGAATTTGCAAGAAATGTAAGATGTTTATTTTATTGGTTATATATAACCAATAAAAGTTTAATAAGTACCTACCTATTTGCAAAATAAAGTTTAATTCTTTAGATAAAATAAAACGTTTTATTTTATCTGAAATTAGTGCATTCCACGAAGTAAGGGTTTCAACAATCAAACATTTAATTCTTTAATTCCAGGAATCTACGACAGTAATTGACTAGATAATTACCTTCTAAACTTATTCCACAGAAAATGTGATAGTGGGTTTTTCCATTTTGTAGGAAGGTCCAAGTGGCGTATTCAAAATTCTTAACAGTTCACTAAAAGTAGGTACTTCAGTTGCAAGGTGCAGTTTATTGTGTATACTAGTGTTATGGAAAATTTGGAAGTGCCGTGTAAACGCCGAAAAAATGGTCCTTTAACAGTTAATGAAAAAACATTAATATTTAATTGTTTTAAATCATTTACAGACAAACGTTTATGTGAAAGTGTTGATGAGACCGTTGAGTTAGTTAGCAGTACACTTGGTGTTGGGAAATCTACGATTTACAGAGTTATTAAAGAAGACAAATGTGGTAGTTTTCAAATGCCACGTAATGCTCCAGGGAAACCAAAATTTTAAATAGAATATCATTTTAAAGAAGGACTTCGACGAAAAGTGCATGAATTCTTCTTTAGACAAGAATTTTCAACATTGGATAAAGTTCTTGTCTCAGTTCGAGATGATAAGGATTACCCAGAAATGAGTCGAAGTACGTTATGGAAACTTTTAAAAGAAATAGGCTTCCGCTGGAAAAAGAATCCCAGAAAGTCTATTTTATTAGAAAGAAGCGATATTGTCATATGGAGAAGACATTTTCTAAGAACCATAAAGGAAATGAGAAAGCAAAAAAGAAAAATATTTTATCTTGATGAAACATGGATCAACGAGGGTCATACACCAAATAAATTTTGGCAGGATGAAACTGTTACAAGTCAAAGGCACGCTTTTGTAAATAACTTATCTACTAGTTTAAACCCACCATCAGGAAAGGGACGCAGGTTGATAATAGTACACATTGGCAGTTCAGACGGTTTTGTTGAAGGTGGTTTATTAACTTTTGAATCAACTCGTACCGGTGACTACCATGAAGACATGAACGCTGATGTCTTTCAAGAATGGTTCGAACAAATGATAGATCTTCTTCCTAAGAACTGTGTAATAGTAATGGATAATGCAAGTTATCACTCCAGACTTATAGAAGGACTGCCCACAACCAAGTGGTTAAAAAAAGACTTGCAGAATTGACTGAGTTCAAAAAATATTACGTACCATCCCGGATCTATAAGAAAGGAACTTTATTCGTTGTGTGCCCTTCATAAAGAAAAATTTAAAAAATACGAAATTGATGAAATTTCCAAAAATCGTGAAATGACAGTACTTAGATCCCCACCATATCATTGTGAATCAAACCCGATTGAACTGGTTTGGGCACAGATAAAGAGTGAAGTTTCAAGAAAAAATACCACTTTTAAAATTCATGATGTTAAACAGTTGTTTTTGGAGGCCGTAAATACTGTAAAACCTGAAAACTGGGAAAAGGCAGTAAATCACACTATTAAAGAAGAAGAAAAAATGTGGAAGCTGGACAATATTACTGATAAAATGATCGAGCCAGTTATTATAAATCTTGGTCCTGAAAGTTCATCTTCTGAATCTGATTTGGATTTGTAACAAGTAGCTGTAAGTTTTATATTAATATTTTTATTCATCTATTTAACATACCTTAGACGGTTTTAAAAACTCTTTTTCTCTTTTGTAATTTTTAAAAATTAAAAAAATGTGAATTTTTTAAAACCCTTTTTAATGTAGGCCAGTCAGTTCTAATATAGTGTGTGATAAAAGAGGTCACTTTTGTTTACATACACATAACACTTTATAACACTGAAATAATTCATTTATTTTTTACAATTATTCAAAGTAATTTTTCAATTAATCTTGAGCACGCTCATGGAGTGGTCGAAGGTACCAGTTAAAATTATGCTAATTACTCTCTCGTTCATAAAAATAAACTATAATGGATTCCCAAGTTTGAACAATTTAAAATTAATAATTTTGAAAAAAGTTATGGTTACACTGCAACAAATATTTTTGACATTTTTAAAAATACCATCATATATAAGTACAAAACTATTGAAGATACGTAAAAATTTTTATTATGTATAATAAAAGTAGGGACTTTTTGCAGAAAATACTCTAGTCACTAGAGATAGCGGAAATAGAGCGCTTTACGCTATCCTGCACCGACACTCGGTGTCAATTTTTCTTTTTATACTTGTTCAATTGATATTATATAAACTTCACCACCTCATTTTTCTTTTTTATTTTTGTATAATCAAATTATCGATATTTGTTTTATGTTATCTTGTTTTTTATAAACTAAGGATGTATCTTTTTTTCAGTTAAATTCTATCGTCTTTTAATTAATAACAAGAATAGTTTTACAATGTAACAGAAAGACAATATTATCTCTAATTTATCTTAAAAGCTTCCAAGACATCAAAATTCATATCTTGACGACAGGTTTTTATAGGAAGTGTAAGATAGATGTATCCAACACAGGAAACCGGAACCACTTTGTTGTGATTTTAATGTTGTTATCAAGAATTAATTTCCGATCTCGTATTTGGTACGTAAATATTGTAACGAAATTACTTAGGGTGATTTAAGTTTGTACTATGCGTGCTGCTTTGTATTAAGAAATAAAATACAGCGTGATTCAAATATTCGTAACACATTGAAGTAGCCAAATCGCAGCGACGGCCGGCCAGGTGAAGCAGGTGAAGGTGAGGTTGACCAAAAATAAATAAAAAATGAAAGCAACATTATTATATTTAAATTCTGAAATCAATTATTTATTCTCTTTTAATTAATCTAAAAATTAAAAAAGACAACTAGCTTTATTAGCGGTAAATATTTGACGGTCAAGTCCTGACCTCTGTCACTAGCTGTGTAGGACTCAGGAATAGGTGCATACCATTTTTGAACTGTGAAATTCATCTGCATAAGCGTTCACGGTTGCCATGGCAACGTGACGTCAGCCTATCCTTAGTGATAGCTGAGAAAACTGGTGAGTGCAGTTCCGTCTAACAATTCAATATCCATCGTCACTTCCTTTGTTGGATGTGTATTTGGTATTCCTATTTTTCGGAAATTTCTCTCAGCGACAATATTTTGAAATTTACTCTATTATGTATATATATATATATATATATATATATATATATATATATATATATATATATATATATATATTTATATAGTATAGTGTATAGTATAGTATTCATTAGTTTGTTTAGTCACAGTATTAATTTTATTTGTTTATTGCACTTTATTAATACATTTTTCTGTGGTTTATTTCGGATTTCGGATATAAAGTATTCTCGTGGATTTCGTTTGGACAAAAATAATTTTAGACAGACATGAATCCAATTAATGACTTGTGTGTAATATATTAAAGACTCCGTTTAGGCATTGGAAAAATAAAGATAAAAGGGATGTTATTTTACATGGTCGACCAACCAGTATTTTAAACATCTGCGTCTGATCCAGAGTGGTCGGCTGCAATCAGCATCTGACCCAGAGTGGGCGTCGGGCGGCTGGATCAAAACTCACCAACCCGTTTTATCAGGCGTGGTGTTTTAATCCTCAAAAAACCTTCAATGAAATGTCAAGGTTCAGAACTAAAATACCCCAGGTAAGCAGGACAAATCGTATCTAGTATAAGTGTTATAAAAAACTGTTTTTAAGTTTTTAGGGCCCTAAACTCTATACATTTTTTTAACGAATTTTTAATGAGATTTGGGCGAGAAGTAGGTACTAAAACTCCTTTTAACTCCGGCAAGCTTTCCTCATCTTCACCACTTTTTTAGGCCACGAGCCGCGCTGCCAAATCGTACACTATCACCAATAATTTAATAGTACCCAAAGTGAACTTATTATTTATTATAACTTACATCTTTAAAGAATGTACCTTTACGATGTGATTTTTAAGGTTCCTAACGATTTTGTAGGTTATTGAACATTTTAGAAATAACAAGAAAATAAATCGGTAATTGAATTTAGCATTTGGTCCAAATCTGTATTTTCTAAACGTTGCTTAATAAACAGACGACGAATTCACCGAAATGCAATTCGTGAAAACGATTTCCTAATACTTCATACTATAATACACTGTATAATAAAAATAAAATAGACAGTTAAGGTTTGACTTCATTACAGCAAAACACCATTCGCTGATATTTACATTTCTGCATCTTGGCTTCCTCAGAGCGAACTCACTATAAGCTTTAAAGGAATAAAACCTTTTCCATCCATAAAAGTAACTATTTGAAATGTTTATCGACAGACGCACTGTAGCGACATCGAATAACGATACTTTTATAGATGGAAAAGGTTTTATTTCATTAAAGCTTAACGCGAGTTCGCTCTGAGGAAACCAGGAGGTAGAAATATTCATATCAGTGAATGGTGGTACGCTATAACGAAATCAAACCTTAACTGGCTCCTCCTTTCGAATATAGGCGATTCAAATGGTATTTGTAGCTTTTGAAACTGCTGCATGAAATATTTTTGTAAATGAGCGGTCAAACCATCTCAGCTTCCAACTGATCTTTTGTCCTGCACTTTACCTTCCAATATGATTTGGAGTACCTCACCGTTGGTTACTTTTTTACCCATGGGATTCTCAGGATCCGTCTTTATATATACATTTCAAAATCGTATTTTCTTTTTTCTGTTTAAGAGTCCATTATCTAACTTTTACAATACAGTAAAACAGAGAAAACTTAACATCTAATCATTAGAATTCTAAGCTTTAGACTAAGTTCTGATCATGTAAATGTTTTTATGTTCATGAGTGTTTTTCTCGCTTGTTCGATTCTTGATAAGATTTTTTTGGTTTACACTGGCTGTTGATATTTACTTCCAAATATTTTAGTTCATTATTATTGTACTGTGTATTATTTTTGTTATTTGGCATACAAATGTACGTTTGTTGGTATCTTTGAAAATACTAAAATTTTAGGTTTGGAAACATTTTTTATGTAGACCTTACATTTCGCTATGACGAACTATCGCTATTAGGATGGTATCATCAACGTACCTGATGTTGTCTATGCTGATTCCATTAATCTGGATTCCACTTTAGACCTCGTCTAATGCTTTTCTGAATATATATTCTGAATACAGATTAAATATTAGCGGTGATAAGACGCTACCTTGTCGCACCCCTTATCGGATTTGTATATTTTTAACTGTTGCCGTTTATTAAAAGTATAGTTCTGAGATAATTCGCAAGTCTTGTTCGTCAATTCTAGTTGTGCCTAGAATTTAAGACAAAAAGAGCTTCTCATGTTCCCAATCCGTTTCAAAATCCAAATTGAGTGTCACTCACCTGAAACTCACACTTCTTGTAAATTTGTGTTTGAATGATTATGAGAAAAGTTTTAAGGACATGAGACATCATGCTAAATATTCAATAGTGATCGCAGCGTGAGGCATTGGATTTTTTACTGTTACGAAAGTTGATTTTAGCCAGTCTGATGGTATTTTACCTGTGTCATTTATTTTATTGTAATTTGCAATTAATTTAAGTACTTCGACATTAAAATTGTCTGGACCGTTGGCTTTTCCTTTATTCTGAGCTTTAACTGCATAAATAATTTCTTCTTTTGTTATATTACTGCAATTTCGGTTTCGTCCACTTTAAATCCCAACGTAGCACTAAAGTTGCCCATTCCTAGGTTATGTGTAGTGGGCCCAGGCTTATTACATTCTGTAGGTCTTTATAAAAGGTTTCCACTTTCTGGTTCGAGTGCGTGGATGTAGAGCCAGGGTTGGGCTGTTTTAAAACAAGCTTTTTAAAACAACGTTTTAAAACATGTTTAAAAACACTGAAAAAAAAAACAGTTGCATTTTAAAACACCGTTTTAAAACATTGTTTTAAAACATTGTTTTAAAACATAGTTTTTTTTCGTTATTGTTTATTATTATTTTGTTTATTTAACATTTGTTATAAGACATTTGTGTTTGCTAATTTGCAAAATTGCAAACATAGATTATAGAGTAAGTAGGTGCAATAACAATATTAATGCTAAGTAAAAAGTAAAACTCAAAAAAAGTAACTGACTAAACTTTATTTATGTTCAGGTAGCAAGCATACTAGTACTGTTACGACAGTGCTGTAGTAACATTAACTAAACCAATACTCCTAATAAAGTTAAAAGAAAAAGAAAATTAAGAAATTAAGTAAATAATTATTGAATTACAACAGCATCTATTACACAGTCCTACATCCTGCAACTGATATGTGATAAAAATAAAAATAACAATGAATGTTCCTTAAAAAAATAAAAACTATAAATATAGAGCTTTTACGGTTAATAATGTAACCTTAAACATTTTTATTTAAATGTTGAAATATTGTTACTAGCTTAGCAGCTTTGTCACTTCCTAACCTATTCCTCAATTTCGAGTGAACTAGACCATATGAAGAAAATAGCCTCTCCACTCCAGCACTGGATGCAACTGCTGAAAATAATTGAGTTGTCAGCTGCAACAACTCCGATGAAATAAACTGTTTTTGAGATAGCCACCATGTTAAAGAACTTAAATTGTCTACTGTATTTTTTGCAAACAAATATTGTTTATTAAATGGCGGTGCTAAGGCACGAAATGACATTATTTCGGGCATTATATTTGGGTGAAAATCCGAAATAAATAACAATGCTCTATCAACTTCCACCTCAGAGAGTTTCTGACCTAAGTACTGAGGGTCTAATAAATAAGCTAAATAATGCGCATCTGATATAGCCAGTTGAAAACGTGCTTCTGCTTTATGAAGTTCCAACACGTTGCTACAACCGTTAGATTGAGCTTCACTTTCACTTTGGAAATAACCCAGTAAGTCCTTCCAAATGTCTGTTGCATCTGCTATGGTGCAGGTATTTCTCTGGCATTTATCCAAAGCCCATATGTGTGCCAGTGGAGGTTTATGGGAATCCCCTATAGAAATCCAGTAAAGTACGTAATTATTTTAAAACGTTTTTTTTTGTTTTAAAATAGTGTTTTTTTGTTTTAAAACAGTGTTTTTTTAGATGAAAAAAAAACTGTTTTAAAGCAAAAAACATTGTTTTTAAATAAAAAAAACATGTTTTTTGTTGTTTTTTAAAAAAACATTTTTTTGTCCTACCCTGTGTAGAGCCATAGGATGGAATTGTTTTAACGCTGGTTTTGTTGTTAAATTTCAATCTGCTGAATATAACTAGTTGTTAATTATTGATGACAGTATTCCTAGATTACACGTGGCAATATGCATTTATCGTCGTTTATTGTAGCTCGATCTGACCTAGGGATTCTCACTTCCTCTGTTTGCTGTCTTTTTTGATCGCTACCTTGATCAAGAATCAGCTCACTGTCGGGCCGTGGTTTGATTGTGTCAATCATGTTTGGATTTTAACCATACTCAGAGTAGTTTTTAAAGAGGTTTTTAACATAAAAAGAGTATGAGAACCTGGTCCCCTCACGCAAGTATGGAGGGAGAAGCAGCAATTAGCATAGTGCATCTAGAATTACCAACCTCTACAGCAGCCTATCTTATACTGGGATTGTAAAAGAGTGCTATCTGCTACCGAAAAAAGAATTGGTCGTTAAGCGTAAAATCAATGGAAAATTACCGCGAAGAAAGTCTCCCACACGCTAGGTGGGTTAAGCCAGAGGACTTGCCAGAGGCCAGAGAGCTGGAAATTAACGATATGAGCCTGGATTTCTATCCTAATGTCGCCATAGTCAGAGAATAAACTATATCCTTTTTGTGGCTTTTTGTCTTCAATTCCATTATTTACAATGTTATAGACTGTTAAGCGGAATATTTGCCAAAAACGTCGTCCTTCAAAAAATGGTATCAACATCGGAAAATCCCTTAACGAGATCTAAAAATTAGTATTGATATATGATTGAGTTGTTTTTCTTCTTAAATATTTTTTGTCCAAATTTTTCATTAGAAAAATATTATCAGTACTTAGTATAATAAACATTTAGAAGTATTTGCTCAGCGACGAGTCATTTCTTTTAGTTATCTCCACTTTGACTTGAATCTAACACTAAAGCAGAAATATCATCTATTCGATTGGGTTACAATAATTAAAGACTACTAGAATAAAAAAAGAAAGAGGTAATGTCCAATGAGTGATATTTATGAGTAACTATTTATACATAACTATTATAGATGTGTTGTATTTACAACTATAGATGTGTTATATATAAAGCTATTTGCTATAATCAATTATATTACCCTAATCTGTAATTTGGGAAATTTTGTTTTTTGTTTACCACGTTTTACCTTCACTAAATATACTTAACTAATTATAAATTAGTTTAACAAGTGTTTACTGCCTATCAGTCTTCAACAAACACAACTTTTGATAAACTAGTTATTTATTACAGGATGTGGTATCTATAACCAAGTTGTAATGGCTTCAAGTTTATTGCTTTTAAATTTTCCTAAATAAATTAAATGAATATCCTTGAATATGGTCGTTTTTGTAAAGAAACCATGTCTTTTGATTATCAGAGATGTATAGACATCTGTTCAAATATTTTTTTACCTAATATAGTATTCGTTTGAAATGAGAACGGATACTTGAAAATTTATTTTATAAATAAAATTGCTGTTTTCTAAATTATTTTAGATTTTTGGCAGCTGTTTATAAAATCCACTTAGTGATAGTTTGTTGTACACAAAGGCTTTATCAACCGATAAAACCTTTTATTTATAAGTTTGGATTTGGGCTATTAATCCTGATAGCCCAGGGAAATAATCAAAAAAGTACCCTGTTCTTGATACTCGTCAGGCCAGGCAAACGACAGTTGTTTTGAATAGTATGGACCTATTTAACAAAAACCTATATGTTTCCTGCAGTCGATTTTTTGGACTTAATTAGTTATTAACAAATTATTTTCGTCTATCAGCAAAAAGTTAAGCAATTTAAACAAATTTTAGAAGAGAGGAAACTTATAAGTCATATAAAAACCTTTGATGGAAATATAAAAATACTCTCTCCGAGCCTCTCCCATTCTCTCTCCTCTTACCGCCAAAGAATGTAGAGCGTAGAATTATTTGAACTAATTTTAAACTGTTTGTCCTTGTTTTAGTGTAGTGTTTGTACAATTTTATGTTAACATTCATATTCATCACATTCTACGCTTGCTGGATAGCCCATATTTGACGAAATTCGCCTGAAGATGCTATATTAAGCGAAAGTACTTGGGCAAGATTTGATTTAACTTGTGCTCGATATAATTGCTTTAATTTTCGAAGTTCATTTATTCGAGCAATAAACCTCATATCAACCATATATAATAGACCCATAATCAAATACAGGGCATGCATCTATGCTTCTCTTAAGACCTACGAAATCAACGCCATCATGGCAACCGAAAGAAAATTTCTTCGATTCTGCATGAGGCGGAGCAGGCTATATCCATTAGCACACATACATACATAGGCAAATATTACACCAATTAAGGGCAAAACCCTCTCCTTCAGCAGGAGGTATATCCTTAGAACCATTGCAGGCTCGAACAACAGAGCCAAACAAATACCAAAGACTCCTTTCAATCGCCGAGGGCAAATACTCACCAGGCTTCCCAAAAGAAAAGTTCCGTTTCCTCCAGCAAAACTTCTTCATAACACGTATAGCTGGTAACCCCCGAAGTACCTCTTCTGACATGCTCAGCAAGAAGTATCCCCTTTCCTTGAAAAGGCGCTAAGCCTAAACAAGGTAAAAAGTCTGGATCCAGATATACACTGGTTATTTATTTCATTTTAACTTAATTAATTGTTATATCATTTATAAATTTAAAAAAATTAAAGATAAAAACATATTGAAATTAAGTAAGTCGTAGGAAGGAGCGGTAAGCTTTTTTGCGTATATTTTGTTGTCCCAAAATTCACCTTATCAGTAAAATTCAGCTTGTTCGTATGATTTTTAGAGGTCAAATCTCTGAAGATAAAAGAACAATTGTAGCAAGTTATAGAAAATTATTTGCAAAATATATTTATATATCCTTTGTTCTTTAATATTTGAAAATAAATTTGTTTCCTAGCATTATCTGAACTGCTCGTCCGTTCTTAATCTGATCAACACAAAAACATACCAACATAATATTATATAAACATTAGAATGGTTAATTATTGACAACTTGATTACCTTGCAGGACTGGTTCGTAATTACCCATTAAATAGTTTGAACTACACTATGATAAATAATTTAATATCGATATTCCGACGTCGGAAATTATTATCAATGCGAGGATGCTATAAAAGAAACACTCCTTATGCCCAGACCCAGATGAAGGTCTTTGTTTACTGTCCGACAGACCGTAAATACGATATTAGGAGCCAGTCACGTATTAAGAATTGGAATACAAAATGAATGAAAGCAAAAGTATATTTTCAAGGAACTTATATTTTTACTCTACCAACTCTAGCGAGAGATGCGGAATAAATTTCAAGAAAGATTTCAAGAGTTTGGTTACTTTGAATAAGATTAAATCTTTTTAGATCTAAATTGTAAATGTATCCGGAAATGATAGAAAAAAAATAGAATATTAACTAACTGTATTAACTGGTGTAGCACTAACACATAATGCGTGCAGTAGAGCTAGAACGGGATGGAAGGGAACGAGTGGTGAATTGTGTGAGAAATATTCCAACAAAAATTGAAAAAACAGATTTATAAAACTATCATAAGACGTGCTTTAACTATTCTCTCTTTCCCTGTCAAATCGTGGTCTTCTATAAGCATGTTTATAATAGTAAGTTGTTGCTTGTTATTGTCTTCGGTCATAGATATGATTAGGGTGATATAATAAAGTTGTTCTGCTTGCCTTCCACATTGCTCAACGTATGCCTTTATATGAAAGCCTGAGAAATAACTATTGAAGTTCTTTGAGCTCTCAGCTACAACGGCTGTTGTTTCGGCATATCGATATACAAGTACCGGGAGCCAAGTAGCGAAAGTAACAGGGAAATATATGGAGGTGCTTGCATTAGAATTATGGTTAGATGGATGAACTGAAAGTTAAAGTATTCGCAATATATTCAGGTGCGTTCAAAATATAGAAAGGAACTAGAGGGGGCTGCATACTACCACCATTATTATATTATATTCTGAATATATAATGAGCAAAGTACTAGACGAATGGGATGGAGGAATCACTATAGGAAGCAGAAAAATCAGCAACTTGCGATACGTAGTTGACACATTTATGTAGGTCTTACTTAAAAGTTCTTTTATTATTTCAAAGGGAACTAACGTTAGAGTAAAAGTCCGCGTCCGGGTAATATAAGAAATATTTCCTACATTTATACTAGTAGCGAATGAAGTCGAAATGATTTCCATCACTGAAGGGCTAAGCCGTATTAGCGAAGAATTCGGACTTCAGATCGACACCGAAAAAACAAAAATAATGATCGTAGACATAGCAAACAACCCTGGTAATCAACCAAGGCAATTTATTCTCAAAAATTAAGCCCAGTTTAGCAATGGACCGAACCGCTACAGCTAAACTGATTAAAATATGAAAAGACCAAAGCTCAGGCTGGTCAATGCCCTTATTTTTCGCATTGCTACATACCCAGCTGAAACGTGGACACTTAAAAAAATTAATATGAATAAGGTCGAAGCCTTTGAAATGTGGGTCTATAGAAGAATTCTACGTGTGTCCTGGATAAAACATCGAATCAACCTGTAAATTCTGGTAAAGCTTCATATAAAAGACAGGTTATTAAAAAAAGTAAAACGAGCATACCTAGTTTACTTTGGCCACATAGCTAGAACTAAAAGAACAGACACCATGGAACTATTGGTAGTAGAAGGAAAGATAGAAAGCAGAAGATCAAGAGGAAGATCTCCAAGACGAAAGACAGACCAAATAAAGTCTCTGGTGAGAAAATCCCTACATGAAGTTGTTCATATGGCACAGGATGGCAGCCTATGGAGACAGCAAGCTAATAATATTTAGAGTCACCACGTCCTGACAAGGGCTTAAGGAATGAGGAAAAAGAGGGGAAGGAAGCGACTGGTGTATTGTGTGAAAGAACAATTCCAATGAAGCTGAAGAGAAAATTCTATAAAACAGTCATAAGACCAGCGATAATGCGCAGAACTGAATGTTGGATAGTTAAAAAGAAAGAGGAACAACGAGTACATATGGCGGAAATTAGAATGCTTAGATGGATCAGTGGAGTGACAAAAAAAGGATAAAAGTATAGATGAATGTAATAGAGGAAATCTAGGGGTTGCACTAATTGATGCCAAAATGAGAGAGCATAGGTTATTATGGTTCGGTCATGTCCAACGTCGAGACGTTCCTCTTCTTCTTGCAGTACCGTCTCCTATCGAAGGTTGGCTACCATCACAGCAATCTTTACTTTGTTGGCTGCAGCTCTAAACAACTGTATTGATCCCTTAAATTTCGCAACCAGAAAATCCTCCAACGTCCCACATTTCTCTTTCCCGAGATTTTTCTTTAGATTATGAGTCTAAGCAGAGAGTTCTTTTCTGCTCTCATTATGTGGTCCAGTTAGACCAGTTTCGTCGAGACGTTAGTCACCCAATATGAACAATTGCTGCTCTGCTGGTTCCTGGAAGGAGTAGGAAAAGATCAAAGAAGATGTGGGGGAGACGCTTAGGCAGGAAATGTCTGTAATGGGATTGATATTGATATAATTTAAGATAAAAACTTATGAAGGGATGTCATTGATGAAGTTGACCTCTGCTAATGATAAAGGCAAAGATAATGGCGCTTTATGGAAGCCAATTTTTCAATTGACTTAACTGGCCTTGATCTTGTAAGCGAAAAGCCTTGTTTTTAGTTTAAATTCTGAGGGTGATAGGTTAAATAATAGAAAAATAAATACAACAACGCCACAACATACAAAACAACCAACACACAGATCTAGTATGTCCAAAACCAAACCAAAAAACAAACAGGACCGATCAAAGAACTGCATTTTTAAAATGCTTTGTGATTGCAACAATTTTTATGTGGGAGAAACCCCAAGACCACTATGTGTTAGAATAAATGAGCATGAATCAATCATACATCAACAACATATACTTCAACAGATGCCAGATATGCAAAAATACCTGGAACAATAAGCACAGAATACAATAGAAATATCAATAGTCATGAAAGAAACAGAGCAAAAAGAGAAAAATCAACGAAACAGCCCTCGTCTTACTAAATGAAGAAAAATGTGTAGTACTTCCATCAACAGGGCAGCAAAGCATGCTACATTCGCAGAGAGAGACAGGAGACACACAATCTACAATTAACCACATACGCACAAAGATCAGAATTTGATATCCACCCAAGCGTACAATCCCACTTAGAATTTCAACTCCAGGTAAGTCAACTGTCAAATTGGCTGCCAGAATTTTCGAAGCGATTAATTTGAACATAAAAACTTTTGCAAACGATTTCCGGACGGGAAAACTCAATACGTCAAAAACAAACGTAAAATGTAATTACAAAGTAAAAGGGAAATCCCAGTAGTTGGCTGTATACCATATTTTAAATAACTTACAAAGGAGTAAAAACTTCTGGTGTATAATGGTATATTATTTTATAAAAAAAAAAATATTAAAATTTATTCAAAAGGATTACAACTATTCCAAAACGTTTTCGGTCCAGTATGACCATCATCAATGAAACCTAAAAGTATATTTCCACTTTAAAATGACACAAAAATAGGTAAAATTTTTACTGTTAAATATCTAAAAATGTGGAGGTTTAATCATATATAAATACAATATTAAGTGGCACTTTGATGGCATATTATACCCTTTTGTGTTTCAAAATAACGGAAAGTACACATTTTGTGTATAAAAATTTGTTACCCTAACATACAAATTTGAATAAATATTTATACTATAATAGCTGATAACTAACTTTACAATTTTATTATCATGAATAGTGTCTGCATTGCGAATATTTCTTAATACTAATGCATAATATATATTTTTTATCTAGGACATACGTTTATTAAAAATCTGCT
This sequence comes from Diabrotica balteata, assembly GCA_918026665.1. Taxonomy (NCBI): domain Eukaryota; kingdom Metazoa; phylum Arthropoda; class Insecta; order Coleoptera; family Chrysomelidae; genus Diabrotica; species Diabrotica balteata. Next base: position 108,958,960 of record OU898281.1, on the reverse strand, counting down.
AGGGTAAAGAAATTAATTATACTTTATTATATTGTATCATCGCGAATTAATGCAGTGATAACATGCCAATAAGCCATTTTAATGACTTCCATATAATAATAAATGAATCACTTTTAATAATCTAAGCAGGTTAGAAACAGTAGCGTGTCGGAAAAATATTCTGTTTGTTTTCTGCATTTTATTTTAATTGATTGTTGCGGTGAAAATTTAAGATAAGGAAATTGCATACAAGTAAGTGAATATAAGTATATAACTTTTTCTTTCCAAAAACAACAAAACAAAATATACAAACAGTGAAAATCTGAACTGCTAAAGAATATTCAGATATTATTCAAGTGTAAAAAATTAACAGGACAGTTTAGAACGTTGAAAAAAATATTCTAATATTGGAATATAAGGAACTAGATGGCGAATTAATAGTCGTATGTATTTCTTCGAAAATCGGTATAGGCACTATGAAAATGAAATAAAAATTTTCAATTAATATGTCCCATTCTTTCCATATTTAAGTTATAAAATGTTTCGGATATATGCAATGTTCGCAGGCAATGAACAAATTAGAAATACAGACGGAACATATAGAAGCTGCAAAAGCTCAGTATAAAGAAAATCAAGTGTCCATTAAAATGGGAACAAGAATCATAGGAGACTTCACCACAACAAAATGGCTCCCTGCAGGATTTAAGCTTTGCAGACGACCAAGTAGTGATTGCACAAGACCAAGAAGCCCTCAGTTACATGATAAAGAAACTACAAGAAGAATATACCAAGGCTGGCCTATTATAGATATTAACCTCGCGAAAACAGAGTTTCTATCTACAAGTGAAGGAGACATAGAAGATCTACAGATTGACAACGTAATAATCAAAGAAAAGGATAAATTCAAATACTTGGGGTTTATAATCACGAAACAGGCCACAACAGAGGAAGAAATTAAGCAAAGATTAAGACAAACAAGAACAGCAATCCGACAACTTAACTCAGTATGGTGAGATAGATACCTAAATATGAAGACAAAACACAGACTTATAAAACGTTAGTGATTAGTTAGAATTTATAAAACCCAGACTTATTCTTCTGAGAAGCTGGCATGTTTGGTTATCTCGCGTTAACCTTATTTCGTGACCCAAATACACATATTTTTCCGCAAATTGTATTAGCGACTTTTCGATTTCTATTAGCTCATTGGGGACGAGGTTGGTCATCATTTTTGTTTTTTCATAGTTTATCTTTAAACCGATTTTCTGGTTTACTTGCTATAGTTGTTGTAGCATAACTCTGGCTTCTCCTAATTTGTCTGTTATGAGAACAATATCATCGGCATATCTGAGATGATTGAATATCTTTCCATCGATGCTAATACCCTTTGATTCCCACTCTAGCCGTTTTAAATGCGTACTCCATAACTATTATAAATAGTTTTGGCGACAAGGTATCTCCCTGCCGCACCCCTCTGCCAATTTTTATCTTCTCAGTCATGCAATGGAGGTTAACGGTTGTTGTCGCATTTTCGTATATATTTCGAATAATATTTGCATACCTGTGATCTATTCTGCATTCTGATAGTGCTTTTAAGATAGCAACTGTTTTGACTGTGTCAAATGCTTTGTGGAAGTCTACAAAGATAAGAGCAAGGGGTCTGTTATATTCGATAGACTTTTCAACTAGAGTTTTCAGGCATTGCAAATGGTCGTTTGTTCCGTGTCCCGCTCTAAATCCTGCCTGTTCTTCTGATTGATAGAAATCGAGTTTTGCTTCTAATCTGTTTGTCAGTACTCGAGTAAAGAGCTTGTATAGGTGGTTAAGCAAACTGATTGGCCTATAGTTTCCGAGACCTAATTTATCCCCTTCTTTGTGAAGGAGGATCGTAACCGAATTCTTCCATTTACTTGGAATTTTTTCACTATGCAGACATAGATTAAAAAGTCTTTGGATTCGGGACATCAAAAGTGGACCTCTTAGTTTAATTGTCTCAATGACTACACCATCTTCCCCCGGAGCTCTATTATTTTTCATATTTTTGAGGGCATGTTGAATTTCCTCTCGTGATATATCTGGTATATCCTCCGATCCTACATTATGTACCTTTTGTATTGGTTGTTCGATGAGCTCTGGAATAACTTTACTATTATATAATGTTTCATAGAAACTTTTCACTATATGTAATATACTTGGTCTATCTGAGATAATATTTCCATTTTTGTCTTTAATTTGGAAGATTTCTATTTTGCCATTATCCATTTTTCTCCTCAATGCTTTCATGCTTTTGTTGTCGTCTATAGTTTTTATAATTTTCTCGTTGTTGTATTTTCTAATATCCCGTCTGATGGCTTTAGAGATTTCTTTATTGATGCTGTTTATATCTTGTGAGTCAACATTTCCTTGACTTCTCAGCATTCTACGATCTTCCATTTTTTGTTTCGTTTCTTTACTAATTTTTTGTTCTTTTCCATGTTTAAGGCCAAATTTTTCCTGAGCTTGTGTTAATGTATCTACTATTTCTTCGCTTAGGTTATTCACGTCTTCTCTTGTTGTATTTTTGAGTAAGTTACTGATGATATATTTTTCAAAGTCAAGTTCATTCGTTGGGCGCATCCAAGGTTTGAATTTTCTACTTTTTATCATCTTCAGTCTTTCTGGCTTAATATTGATTTCTACAGTTGCTCGGACCATTCTATGATCGCTTGCAACCCAAAATTGATTTAAGACAACATCATGTTTTTGTTATTGATGATGAAGTCGATCTCATTTTTTGTCTTACCATCGGGGCTCTTCCAAGTCCATCTTCTATGGATCTTCTTATAGAAGAAGCTATTCATTAAATATAGATTGTTTTCTAATAGGAAATTTAAGCGTATTTAGCCCCTTTCATTTCTACCTGGTGTGCCAAAATTTCCGAGGGTATTTTCAGCTGGGTCAGTGCTTATTTCTATTTTGGCATTAAAGTCGCCACATATTACCGTAAAATGTTCTTGGTCTTCTGAAATAGCTATGTACAAGTCATCGTAGAACTGTTCTATTTCTTTGTCAGCGTGAGTCGATGTTGGTGCGTGGACTTGAATGATCTTTTTGGAGTAACGGGTATTTAGTTGTAATTTTGCAAGTATGTATAACTCTTGTGGAAACTGCTTTTACTGATATGATATTCTCAGCTAGTTTTTTATTAACCTTCCGCAGATAACGTGAAACATTTTAAAATTTTTGATAACGTCGGTCTAACAAACCGACTTTTTCTAAAATTAAAAAAAAATAGAAATTTAGCTGTAGGTGATAAATATTTGTAATAATATAATTGTGTATATTATTCTCTATACAAATATATAAAATTTATAATTTTTTTGTTATTTTAATAATTTTAAGGAGATATTAAAAAAAAGTGTCATTTTTATGAACAGTCTTTTAATAAAATCAAAATAATTATAACAAAAAAAATAAATTCTGGTTTCACTAAAACATAAATCAGTTACTTGTATGTTAATAAACAGAGAAAATAAAATTTTACTCTCAAAATTTTCACAGATCACTGAAACTATTCCAAATTTTGGGCACCATAATTTTCAAAACAATGCCTGGATATTTTCGCCACCTTGTAGTTCCATCTTTACCGATAAGGCAGGGTATTCTTGAAGTACAAGCGGTTTCTTCAAGAATAGGTAAGTTTTGTTGATTTTCAAACTCCTCTTCAGAGTATATATCCTCAATAGTTTCTATAATATGGTCGTCTATCAAACTCACATCATCATCATCTGGTTCTGCCTCTGAATCATTTAAAACTTCCCCATGAAGCCGCAACAGCCATTCTTGTTCCCTCTCGTAATTCATTAGAAACGTATGCCCTAAAATATAATATAAATCAATACCGCAAACAAAAAATCAAAAAAATTAGTCTTACCTCAAAATGTAACGGCAACTATAACGTCGGTTTGTGGGACCGAATCGTGTATAATACTGAAAATTCTTATTAAACGATACACGCTGTCCACTTGCTAAACTATAACTGAATAGATACAAGCACGTTCGAAAGGTACTATGAGGTGCAGATTGAAATAAAAATTAGCAGCGCTTAAACCGCGAAAATTTAAATCAGTCGGTGCGAGAGACATAACGTTATCAGCCGAAGGTTAATAAAGAGCCCAATGCCTCCATTCCCATCGTTTTCTCCGACATGATAGAAAATGTGACTGGATTTTAAAGTGGTTAGGCTTTCTCCTTTCCTTCTGACCTCAGCGACTCCAACAATGTCCCAATTGATTTTATCAACTTCAGATTCCATTTCTATGAATTTTTCTTCTGATAGCAGGGTTCTTGCATTGAAAGTTGAAATTTTAAGAGATATATATCTGTTAGATGGTTTTCTAAAATATGTCAGAATTTTGTCCCCCCACCCCCAGAATCCGTGGCACTGATAGTCTATCAGTGTGAGATTCTGAATGTTTCTTTCTACTCACCTGGGGTAAATCCATTTTTATATTCGTATCTGAAATAATAAAGGGGTAATAGCAATTAAAGCGTCACGCTTGCTTTGCGTTTTGACGAGTTTTTAGTTCAGCCGCCCATTATGGGTACAGACGCTGTTGACAACCGCCCAATATGCGACATATGCTATCGGTTTGATTTTATACTATCCCTAAAATCCAGGTATGCCACTTCCGCCATACACTTCGTACCGAAGATCTTCTTCTCCGCCGTGCCTACCGTTGTGGTCTTCACCTGTATCCCTAGGTAGGGGTCTGTGTTATACCCTATATAAACCTTCACTAAGGTTTATTAAACGAACGTCACCTGTCTTCTCTCTTTCGTTGTCTAAGAGTGAAACAATCGACGTCACTGTAACTTGAAGGTAGCTGCGAGTCACAAACCTTAAAAAAAATAAAAAATTGCGCGTAGTTTGAATTTAGTCGGGAGTCATGTGGGTACCACATCAATAGTAGAAGGTTAAGAGATTATTAAATTAATTTATGTTTAAATAATGTTTTTATATTTCAATAGCTGTAAACTGTTTATTTATAAAATTATTGGCGACAATATATTATGGCCCTAGGTTCATTGTAAGTGCTGTGAATATGATTCAGACTGCTCTTTTACAAGCTGATGTTGTACGTCATTTTGATGTACTCTCTGAGAGTGATTATGCGATTGTGGTATCGATATGAAAAATTTGGTAATGTCGTTAAAAGACGTTGTACGTGAACTATATGGGACCTTAGAAAGTACCCACAACATTACTGTATGTGAATAAACTTTGTGGAATAGATACCAGGCGTTCATTGAGGGTTCCCATGTTACGTCATGGACATCGTGGACTAAAATTAAGGTGGGCACAAGAATATGTACAGTGGGGCTTACAATAATGAAGTTCTGTGTTATTCACGGATGAAGCTAGGTGTTGTCTCTTAACCTAATTAAAGAAAAGTGAGAGTTTGAATAGAGACTCAGGCATGTAAGGGTGTTCGTCCATAGAGTGGTCTATTGATATGTGTAAGTATTCAGATACAGAGGAAACCAGCGTATCTAGGTCACATCATGCGAAATGAAAAATACCAGTTCCTCCAACTTATAATCGAGGGTAAAATTGAAGGCAAGAGAGGAATGGGACGCAAGAAAATAGAGATTGCAAGAAATAGAGAATTAATGGAAAATGCGATCTCTAACATCCATTAGTGGATTTGCATCTGAAGAAGAAGAAGATTGATATGGGCTGGAATTATTTTTCATTATCAAGCTGTTCCGTTTTTATAGAAGAACTTTGAATCAATCTCAATATATTGATCGTATTTTAGAAACTAATGTCACATTCTATTTGCCACTGCTGCAGGTTCTGATTTGCGTTACATGCAGAATGATGCAAGGCCACATACTTCAGCAACAGAAAGACATCGGTTTCATCATGAGGATATTACAGTTTTATCGTGGCCAGGACAATCACCAGATCTATCTACACATTGTTTATACTAGACAAGGTCTTTAAGATCTTCTTAAATATGAATGGATCCTATCGCCTCAAATGGAAATTGATTATTTAATTTTAAGCAAGCCAAGAAGGTGTTAAACTGTAATTAATGCTGCTGAAGAAAACACAGATTATTCAACACATTTTTTGTTAGATTTTTATGTTATATACTTACTTAAAAATTTACGTTAAATTACTGAACTTCTTAACTTTTCTTTGATTCATTATAAAGAAATCATAGTAAATCAAAATTAAGCTGAATTTATTGCTGACTTATCAGGTATTCTAACGGTATTTTTTTAAGCCCTTTTCTCTATTTGGATTGCCGAATATGGGCCTCTCCTAATTCCCGACATTCATCTCTGTTGTTTGTCTAACTCTATGTCACTGTTTAAAATCCAAGGAAAATTTATGTTTATATGAGAAAAAATATGTGTTCCCTAGACATTTTTGATGTGTGAAATTTCATTTAAAATATTTTTATTTAAAATTATATTTAAAAACTAATACAGATTATACCCGAAAAATTGTGAAGACAGCAATAATACCGTGTTGTCATTTTTAGCTTTCAAATAGTTTACAATAAGCGTTTGTTTAAATAAACAGAAATCGAAGTTATTTAAAAACTATGCATACATCATTATTCAATTTTAGTGTATGTTGTATATATCAGCAGATCATCAACCATTTATTAACAACACTCTGGAGATAAAGTTGTGGGAAGTACCAGGAAAAGAATCGTTTTAAGTTTCAGTTCAGTTTTTATATTTAAGAGTAACTACGCGTTACGGTTACCGTTTTTGTTGTAGAAAAGTGAATAATTGGTATTGATTAATGGGTTTAATTGCTGTGGCGTTGAAGAAATGTTTTTAAGGTACCTTTTTCATTTTATTACGAAAAAAACAGGTTTAGACTTACCGATTTAATATTTTAAAACTCCAAAGTAGTCTTAAAGGACAAAGTATATTATTTTATGTATTTTACAAGCTTAATCAACTACGTCTTCCACTTTGCTAAGTACTATAATATTATCTTTTATCACACAAATATTATTTTTTTTCTACGTTTTCCATGTGTAGCATCTGTGAATCCCGATTTTTTGTTCAATTAGTTTTTTATATCTGTCCAAAAAGCGCATCTTCCGGAACAAGTTTGCCCTTGGTCTACATAAGGTACTTCAGGCACGATAGCCAAATTTTTTTCTATAATAACTCAGTTCTTTTGACAAAGTTTGGATCCCGAGCCGTTCTCTTATCAAGGGACTAACTAGGTCGGTACGGTAAGTTGTTTAAGGAATGACCTTCTGTTCGGTATTAATTCCTTTTCTCTGGCATCATTATCTTTACATAGTACTATGGAATTAATTCGAACGAGTCTAATAAATTGTAAAAAATTCTAAGAGCCGAATGTGTAAACTCCGATTTTGGTTCGAGTATAAAAATCAATTATTTTGGGAAGCACTGTAGAATTTGGTTTGTCTTCTTCAGAATTCATGGTGGATAACATGACAATTTTTTTCTTAGCTTTTGGAGGGCAATACGAAAGCAGTGTTAAGTTTTTACTATAAATAAACATAGCTGAATTTTGGTTTCTGTTACTTTCAGCTTTATTTTTCTTCATGATTCCAACTAATGTAACGGAATGATCATCACACAGCTTTTTTGTCGTTCGGATTGAGATAAACCAATTATCTGTTGTAAGGTTACGATATGTCCCATGAGTTGGTTTTGTTAGACTCAATGTGTAAGTGTTCATCTACAGGGACACCTACCGGTGTTGAATTTTTACCGTTATACACTTCGGCATTCAAAAGATAAAAAGTTTTTGCATCACATAATGCTAACTTTTTAATTCCGTGTTTATCGGGTTTTGAGGGTATATACATTTTAATATAAAATTATAGAGAGTATATAAAAAAAAAGTGTGTTTTTTTAAAACGATGGTATACAGCCAACGACTGGGATTTTCCCATTAATTTTATATGTATCTAAATCTTAATATATATATATATATATATATATATATATATATATATATATATATATATATATATATATATTTATATTTGTTTATTTATTTATTCATTTATTTACTTATTTATCCAGGTACAGGTGTGTATCCCTTCATTCTTAAAACCGCACGCCGCTGTCGACGAACAATAACCCTAATCCCAGGTGTAGGTATACTGCCCTACAAACAGACTATTCTGATATTGCATTATAAGGGGGCTGCTTTGTGATCAGCAAACAGAAATGCCCTACCATTATTCATTGATCAATATTTTGTCCAAGCTCATAAAAACTTTCAGTCTCTTTCGTTGCATTACTACGGCCGATTTAAAATACGCAATGACTATTTCGTCACCGTATCTCTTATAAAATAATATTATGGTTATGGTGTATGTGTATGCTGTATAAGACCGGATTTTTTACTATCATTAAGTTTGCTAAACATGTGGAAGTGTAACCACACATGTGTTTTTGTTTCACTGTTTGCCGGTTCTTCGTCGTGATTAAAGTGAGACATCTCCTAAATTGTGATAATTTATTATTATAAGGTAAGTCATTGACGTTGAATATAATAGATATTAAAACACCGGTTTAACAAACTTGTTATGATTTATTCACTTGCTTTTGTATATTAAAATCAAATGCTCATTTTAAAATAAAATAAAATTAATATTAAACAGAGTGAAGTGAAAAAGAATTTTAGTTAAATTCAGTTGATTATTTTTAAGATTTATTCACAACTCACATTCACTTGTAATATTTTATAGGTTATAAAAAATTTGACATTTTCACTCTACCTTCAATCATGTATTCACTCCTGTTGCCAGATTTAACATAAATTCCGTAAAAAGATTTTTTTCTGGGAATAAATTTTCAAACTGTAAAAAAGTTAAAGGTGTATCTTAACTTAAGTTTGTGTAATCAAAATTAAGTGTGTAAATGTGTAATTAATCATTAATTAATTTGCAAATTAGCTTTGAATAATATACAATTCTGGACATAATTATTGACACACGTGTTCATTACAATAGATATTGTACCTATTACACATTAGGTACAATCTATTACACATTATGTAGATACATCGTAAATTTAAATAATGTCATTACAAATAAAGTAAAATTCAATGATTGTAAAATTTTGATTTTTATCAGTTTTTATTTATTTGACAGTTATCGTAGAATTGATAACAAAAAATGTGTCAAAAAAGACACGTGAACGTCAATGTATTGTTCTTTCTTCTGGGGTGATTATAACTTAGTGCAGAGTAGCTGGGAGCACGCTGTTTTCAGTTTTATCTACAGTGACTCACAGCTTAAATTATTCAGTAGCTACTTAATAAAACTAGCTTGTGTTAGTGGCTCAATATTTATTAGAAAAAAAGTACATACTGGAATTAAATTATTATTGAGCCGCTGACACAAGCTAGTTTTATTAGTAGCGACTGCATTATTAGATGTGAGCCACTGTAGTTCGGGCAGTGATAGTGAAATTCAATTCTACACGATTCCTAACATCAAATACATGTATATCCCTCCACGTGTAATCTGTGTAAAGTACCAAATACTGTCAACGTAAATTATTGACCTGGGAGGCTCACAGACGTCGGATCATTTTTTTCGTTGAAGCATTAAAGGTTATGGTTAGGTATAGTCGACTCGTAATTTCGTGAGAAAATTTATAGAAACCAGATCAAGTAAAATACTAAAAAATGGCAACGATGTTCGAGTGACCACCACTGAACAGTAGCGTAGATATCTAATCTTAAATTAAAAGTTTTTATTTTTATTTAATTTTATTTAAGAAAAAGTTTTATTTTCTATAACGTTTTAAATTATATATATTATATATATATATATTATATATATATATATATATATTTATATATATATATATATATATATATATATATATATATATATATATATTTATATATATATATATATATATTTTCTTTTTTTAGTTTTATTTTCTATAACGTTTAAATTATATATATATATATTTATATATATATATATATATATATATATATATATATATATATATATATATATATATATAGGGTCGGCCGCCTGTAACGCCTCGGTCTGTACAGCCGAAACAAGTATTATTTTTAAAAATCGGTTTACGCTACGAGGCCTAGATCCAAGAAGGCTACTTTTTAAAAATAATTTCAATTATACAGGGTGCTCCTGGAAAGTGCTACACATCAAAGTTACGTTTTTTTAAAAGGGACACCCTATATTTTATTGCATTTTTGAATTCTAAGAACAAAATAAGTGTCACTTTGTTAAAGGTTTGTTATACTTGGAGTCTACCGTTTTTTATATATCCAAGTATTTTTAAAATAAGTGATGTTTAAAACATGCCAATAATAACTCCTAAATTTTCTAATATTTAAAATTAATTTTTTTATGGAAGATTAAGAATTAATTGTGCTCTAAAATCAAATACTTACTATTCAAAAATATTTTACAGGGTGTTTGCGAATTAGATATTTATTAGTGGCACATTTAAACATTAAAAACTGCTGTATTTTAAATGTGACACCCAGTATATTTTTTAATTTTATGAAAGATATTTCAAATACCTTTCAAAAAATATAAATATTCCCTATACCCATATTCGACAGTTTTGGATATAAAACCAAAATTGTTATTTAAAACTAAATTTTCACAAATTTTCATAAAAAATAAATTATAATTAAAAAAAAAATCAATCCACATAAATTTAATGGTGCTTAACAAAAAGTGTAGGCTGCTAGTTTCGGACTATGCCATAATCAGGCTTAACAATAATAAAATTATATCTGGAGTAAGTTGATCGTTTAAGAATATTAGTAGGTTCATCAAAATCATCAAGTTGTAATGTATGTACTTTACAGAAACAAGTATTCACTTACTTAGATGTATAATTTACTTTGTGCATAAAATAATTTAACAAAATATCAAAACTTTTTGAGTTATCAAAATATTAAATAAAATAAAAAAAATCTCAAATTACATTCTTAAAATAAAAAATATTACTGAAGAGTTATGGGATTGAATATTAAAATAACAAGAAACTATTTTTGAATTTACTATGACAAAAATAAAAAATAGAAAAATAATAAAAGCTGGCTTACTAGCAGACAAAGGCAAACAGGACGAAGGAAGAAAGATCAGTAATATTAATACAAAGATGTTCTTAGTCTAATAAATGTTCAAAATGATGACCATCTGTTTGAATACACAGTGTAATTCTCCGTTGAAAAGAACTTTGTACTCTTCTTAACATATCCGGAGTAATTTCTTCAAAAGCATTCTTAATTCTTTGCTTCATATCTTCTGCTGTGGTGGGTGGGGTGCTGAACACAAGATTTTTAATGTAACCCCATAGGAAAAAATCCAGTGGATTTAAACATGGTGATCTAGGTGGCCAGTGACATGGTCCTCCTCTTCCTATCCATCATTTATTGGGAAATCTCTCACATTGCGCGCAAAATGAGCCGGAGCACCATCTAATTCTAGCCACATTTGTTGTCTAACATTCAATGGTACATTTTCGAGAAACAATCAAAAATCTGATCGAAGAAACCTCAAAAAATTATCGCCATTTAAATGTCCATTAAAAAAATATGGGCCTATAACTTTATTTCCAATAATTCCTCCAAAAACATTAAAGCTCCATCTATTTTGGCGGTCAACAGTTCTAAATAGGTGCTAATTTTCAGTGTCGTAATAATGGAAGGTATGGCGATTTACTAGGCCATTGTTGTTGATTGTACACTCATCTGTAAATAAAACAAAATCGAAAATATCTATATTTTGTCCTAATTCTTCTAGTACCCATAAACTAAAATCTAGGCGTTGTTGAAAATCTGTTCCATATAAATGTTGATGGAATTCAATATGGTATGGGCGGAGTCGGTGTTTCTTGAGAATTCTCCTTACACTGGTTCTGGGTATGTCTATTTGATTTGAAATTTTTCTACCGCTAGTGTTAGACCGCTACTCTGCTATTGAAGCTATTGAAGAATACATTAAATTCGTTTTCTTCATTGTCAATGACAGGTTTATTCGGAGTTTGTTTTAAATATGCAACACTACCTGTTGTACGAAACCGATCTAAAATTCGTTCTAGAGTTCTCTTATCTGGTCGATCCCTATTTGGGTACTTCTGAGCATAAACCCTTGCCGCTACAAAACAGTTTTCGTTACATTCACCTATGGTGAGAATTATATCCACCCGTTCTTGAATGGAATATTGCTTCATTTTTTTTATATCAAAATAAACTAAATAAAAATATGTAATATAAAATAGCACACTAGTGTGTAAACTGACAGTTAGTTGACTAATTATTATTTGTTATGAAGAGTAGGTTTTGTATACAATTGTAAATGTCTAAAACTATGTATGTAATATAAAATAGTACAACAGTTTGTAAACTGACAGTTCATAGCTATCTTGGTTAAAGAAATTTACTTATTTGTTAAAAAGTATAGCTATCACAGAACTTTAGTTTTATATCCAAAACTGTCGAATATGGATATAGGGAATATTTATATTTTTTGAATGGTATTTGAAATATCTTTCATAAAATTAAAAAATATACTGGGTGTCACATTTAAAAAAGAGCAGTTTTTAATGTTTAAAGGTGCCACTAATAAATATCTAATTCGCAAACACACTGTAAAATATTTTTGAATAGTAAGTATTTGATTTTAGAGTACAATTAATTCTTAATCTTCCATAAAAAAATTAATTTTAAATATTAGGAAAATTAGGAGTTATTTTTAAAAATACTTGGATATATCAAAAACGGTAGACTCTAGGTATAACAAACCTTTAACAAAGTGACACTTATTTTGTTCTTAGACTTCAAAAATGCAATAAAATACAGGGTATCCCATTTAAAAAAACATAACTTTGGTGGTATATATATATATATATATATATATATACAGTATTGGAAGATTTAAAACGGAACATACGGATTATTAATACAATTAGTAAGATCCCCTGACCTGCAATTACCCAGTGTAAATTTCAATATAACGTCGCGATGTCTTATAATTAATTCATTTGTTCGACTGGATTGCCACTCCTTCGCGATTTCTAGTAGCGTATTCGGCAGGTGTACGTCGACACTGTTGTCTATCGTCCACTGATTTTCTGTGTTTTTGTGCAAATAATAACAATGTTTTATTAATAACAATTTTTTTGTGTTCATTAGATATTATTTGAATTGGTTAGTGTATAGTTTAATATATTTATTATTCCAAATATTGTTGATAATTTAAAATTTAAAAGGATGTATATGATACATCAAAATCTACAGATTTTTGCCGAAGGTATCTACCGATTTGGCAACAGTGCGCACGTGCGCATCAGTCGAAAAATATCGACTGGAGAAGGAGTCCAGTCGAACAAATGAATTAATTATATGACATCGCGACGTTATATTGAAATTTACACTGGGTAATTGCAGGTCAGGGGATCTTACTAATTGTATTAATAATCCGTATGTTCCGTTTTAAATCTTCCAATACTATATATATATATATATATATATATATATATATATATATATATATATATATATATATATATATATATATTGTAATAACAAAAATATAGAGAATTCATTTTTTAAATTATATACAGGGTATTCTATTAACCACTTTGGTTTGACACCGTGTGAGAGAAGACTTATTACCTCAATAATTTAAAAATGGGTAAGAGGGCTAAAACTTTTATGAACATCTTTTTTAATATATCTAGCAGGTATTTTATAATAACCTAACCTGTACTTTGACTATTTAAATTAAATGTGTATTTGTACTCTATTTTCAAAGATATACCTATAAGCAAAAGGAGAATATCTACAATTACAATAAAAATAAAGGTTTCTACTAACACCTAGTTGGAAATAAGAACTTACTAAACTACTCAGAATCACTGTTATCACTAATATCAATTGTATCTTCTAAATTTATAGTTAATTTGGTTAATGCTGGTAAATGTTTCACTGCGATTACATGTTTGATTACATTTTTTCAGTTGGTTGCTGTGATCTTTGTGACTTGTCTTCTAGTTAACTGGAGAGCAGTAAAAGTTTAGGAGCCACGTTTCTTATTTTTCTATTTCCTTCAAGTTGAGT